>PVLD010003102.1:0-149624 GCA_004027595.1 Dinomys branickii
AAAGAACACAATATTAAAAGCTGCCAGAGAAATGAAACAGATCACCTATAAAGGAAAACCCATCAGAATCACAGCAGATTTCTCAACGGAAACCATGAAAGCAAGAAGAGCTTGGAGCGAGATACTACAGATTCTAAGACAAAACAACTTCCAACCCAGACTGATGTATCCTGCAAAATTATCCCTCAGATTCAATGGAAAAATAAAATATTTTCACAACAAAGAACAACTGAAGAAGTTCATGAGTGCCAAACCAGCATTGGAAAAAGCACTAAAAGATATTCTAGACAGAGAAAAAATAGACCACAATCCCAAGAACAACTATAGAAATAACTCCCTAAACAGAACAAATAATGGAACAGTCAGCAAAAGAAGGAAAACTTCAAATAAATAACATGACTAGAATAAGACAGAAAGGAGAGAGGTATGTACCCTGAACTCAAGAAGGATCTGAAATGGAAACTGAAGCTCTAGGAAAAACCAAGCAGAACCTCTCCTGGAGGAAAGGATTGGAGGGCTGTCTAGTTGTGTTCTTTAAATAACAAATAAATGTATTGTCAGCTTGGAGAGACCTGGTACTGTATACTTCCTTTATCGTTTCTCTACAAAGGCTGCTATTGCCATTGGTCCTTATGTTTCCTCTTGCTGAAGCTGCCAGTTCTTCAGTCTCAGCATTTAACTTATGTATTACCCATTCTGTTGCTGCTCAGCCTTTATTAGCATTTGAACTTACTGTGCTTGCCACCAATTTTTCAAGGTAACTGCTGAGGCTGAGTTCTTTCACTGTGATTGTGGCTTCCTAGTTTTTTCTGGGTCCTGAGGATGTGGTTTGTGTATAAGTCTGTTATGTACTGAAACCATATTTGTAAATGAAATATTAGTAGATTTAAGTTGTATTGTTTTCTTTATAGGATCAGCTACAGAATGTTCTTGCACATGTGTTTTTGTTCTTGCTGCACCAGTAATAGATTTCAAGGCTGTCCCCACTCTGCTGAGTAGTCTGTGGCAGTGCAGCTTTCCAGAGGGATCTGTATGCCCGTCCTGCACATCAGCTCTGACCACACTTGGTTTCATAGGGTTTGGGTATTTCTGCATCACAGCTCTTACAATCGTTTCCCACAGATAGTCAAATACGTGCTCTGAAGTGAAGCTCTTCATGGTGCTAGCAGGCTGCTCAGTGTTTGGGTGGTGCTAGGGGACAATGAGGTACAGAGTATAAATTTAAAAATCTGCTTAGGACCAGCAGGTTTTGACTGCTTATAAGACATAGTTATTTATGCGCTCTACCTTTTAAAATTTAGGAGATTAGGATTCTCTTGGTTTTAAAATTTATTATAACTATTAACTGCCAGAAAATTTTCTCCTATCCAATAATCAGAGGATGTAGCTTAACGGGTAAGTAGTCATCACCAAGACTTTGTCATAAGCAGTGGCCCTGTCTGCCCACAGGTGTCCCAAGTGGATACCATCTGTGAGTGTCTGCTGGATCATGAAGAGCAAGTTCTGAGGGATGCACCGCTGGACTCTGTGGAATGGGCCGAGGTGGCAATCAACGTCAACACTATTCTCAAGGTGCGGCCTGACATGGGTAGTGTCAGCCAGCTAGGAGCCCCGAGCTGGAAGAGGAAGAAATGGCTTCCTTAGTTCTGCTCTGACTTGTTAGTGATTTATAAGGGCTTAGCCATTTGTTAACTCCAAGAAGTTAGAAAAATACAAATTTATCAATCACCTAACAAATATTTTGAATGTTTGCCTTCTGCAAATTACACATTTCTGTGATCCTGAGTTTCTGTTTGGTAGAATAACCCTTTTATTTGGAGAGGCATGTTTCTACACTGGGAAAGTATTAGTGTTTATTCTTCTCTTCCTCTCTTTCTTGCTCTGTGGCCCAGGCTGGCCCTGAATTCCTAGGCTCAAGCAATCTTCCACCTCAGTCTCCCCAGTGCTGTTGGCCTTGGCCACTGTCTTGGTTATTTCTCTTGTTGCTGGGACAAAGTACCTGACACCCAAAATTAAGGAAAGGTTTATCTAGCTCACAATTAGTGGCGGTTTCAGTCCTTGTTCATCTGGCTCCAAGGCAGAGTGGCACATGGCCGCAAGCAACACTTCATGGCTGCCGGAAAACAGCAAAAGCAGCAAGAGCAAGAGGGAGGAGCAGCAAAGAGCTAGCCTCTTTCCCTTCCTTAGGTTATATGCAAGCTTTCTGCCCCAGGGCTGTTGTAGCACTCACACCCATAATCCCAGCATTGGATCATGAATTAATCACAAATTAGAAGCCTACCTCATGACCGCATGAGGCTTTGAGGGGACATCTAGACACAAACCATAACAACCACCATACCGAGCTTCTAGTTCTTAATTACTGAAAACTTGCTTTTATATTATTAAAATGCTTTGTTTAATTTTAGCCTTTGGACTTCATAGTTCTGGTTTTCTTCCTTGGTGGTTATATTTTCCAAAGTTGAAGTCAGATTGTAGAATAAGATAAATTTCAGAAGCAGAAAGAACCAAACAGTGCTGAATGTTTTCCTTATCAGTAGGTTTTGGGTTTCAGATTGTCTCTAGGAACATGGTGATCCATTGCATTACACTGTGTGAGATAGTGCCTTTCATTTTCCCAGGATATACTGCAAGCTGCTAGTCATTATCGCCAAAACAGAAGCTCCTTGTATAGAAGAGAAGAATCACCAAGAAAAGAACCTGAGTATATTCCCTGGACAGGTAATAAACTGTTGTATTAAGAGTCTTTCATGTAGGGTTCTAATGGCCCATCGTTGTTTGGAAGCTATTACTTCCCTAGTGCAGGTTTGTGAGTGACATGAGAAAAACCTAAGTGTCATCTCCAAAGTGTGCATTTCTTATCCATATCACTTTAGTCCTTTGGCTACATGTATAGAGTTCCCTATTTGACTGATACTTATTAAGCACTAGGTTTAATACAAACAGTAGAAGCAGGTCTTGAACCTAGAGGAATGGGCTATATGTTATGTTGATTTAAGGTCACAAAGTAACTGGGGTAGCACTGAAGAGAATTAGCAGGAAGGATCCTGCTTACCTGATTGAACTGGGGAAGTCTCCACAGAGAAGAAGGGTTCAAGAAGGGCAGGCAGGATCACCTGACCACTAATTTAGCTTTCAGTAGCAATGAAGAGACAGTTTTCAGGCAATTGATCTTCTCCCCAACCATCATGGAACGCTTGGTTACTGAGTTACCCTGTGTGACTTCACAGCTACAAGCAGTCCTGCAGGCATCCGAACAGCAATCATCCGTCAGCATGGGGTCATCCTGAAGACAATTTACCCACAGGTGGACAGCCACCTCCGGAATACCTTGACAGAGCAGCTGGTCACGCTGATTGACTGCTTCCTGGATGGTTACGTTTCACAGTTGAAGTCCTTAGACAAGTCCAGTGATCAAGAAAGATATGACAACCTAGAAATGGAATACCTGCAGAGAAGATCAGAGCTCTTGTCTGCTCTACGTAAGTGCATGATATTTAGCAAGGGCTGCAGGTCCATGAGTTTGCAGGATGGATGAAGGGGTTACCTTGTCTAAAGTAGTGTAGTCCCTGTAGCAGGAGTAATACGACCATAGCCAAAGAAGCAAAAAGGTACAGCTTTGTGTTCCTTTATCAAGTCTTTTTTCAGTACTTACTGGATACTAAAAAATGAATTAACCTGGGCAGACTTCCCATGAGAGCCCAGCATCACTGGCCTTTCCATGACTAAGCAGAGTCTGGTCAGGGCTGGTGGAGGGTATAGGTGGCATGGTATGGTAGTCGCAAAGGCACATTCCTCTTCAGCTCAGGCTCAGGTGCACAGAGGAAGGGCATTGTGGCTTGGCACCCGTGATGAAGCAGTGGACTGTCTTGGCATCTTTACCAGGTGTATGTGGTGTGAAACAGAATGCTGGCCACTGGGAAGCTTCCATTCCATTAATTACTCTTAGTATATAATGTGAATAAAGGTAAAATTTCAAGTGGTATTTTCTATTACATACTTAAGTTTTGCTAAAAGGACTTTTTCCATTGGTTCTCATTTCCAGTCACACTGGGCCAATATCCTTGTGCTGCTTCTCTAGCAGAGAAGTACTGTGACTTTGACATCTTGGTACAGATGTGCGAGCAGATGGACAACCAGGCCAGACTGCAGCGCTACATGACCCAGTTTGCTGATCAGGTTAGGACACTGAGTGCATGGGTGGCAGGTCATGCTGTGGTGAGGCTTTGCCTCTTACTGGGCTTTGGGAAGGGAACACCATTTTTTTGTAGTTAATGTAAATTAGAAGATGCGTGTCTCCATGTTACGTTTAAGTTGGCAGATGATTCTGAGTGTGTAGATATTACTGAGAGGTTCTCTGGCCTTTGCAAAATGCTAAACCTTTCCCTTCTGTTCTTATTTAATCATGATGACAGCACTCACACATGGACATGGGAGATATCTTGGGTTTGAACTGAGGACCCCGAGGAGCAGAGGATGCTGCTCATAAAGAGCTCAGATTTGCACACACTTGCAGCTCCTTACTCCTCAGGCTGGACATCACTTCAGATTTTTATTTTATTTTTTTATTTTTTATTTTTGAGATAAGGTCTTGCTGTGTAACCTGAGGTGGCCTCAAACTCATGGTGATCCTCTTGCCTCAGCCTCCCAAGATTACAGGTGTGCCACCATGCCCAGCAAGATTTAAATTAAGTTCCCATTTTGGCACTGTTGGGATGATTTAGATTGCTTTTTAAATCCATTTTATTCAGTGAGTTGAGTATTAGGTAAAAGATTTTTTTTTTTCTACCAAGAAAATAATACTAAGCTCATAATTCCAACACCCAGAGGGAAGCCGCCTAAATATTGGATTTATATTTTTCAAGTTTTTCACTCAGTATCATAAATAAGCATGCTTTGTCACCTGCTTTTTTTCACATAATACATCTCAGATATGTGACTGTATCATTCAGTAGTCCACAGGTATATTGGGGTGTTTTTGATGCTGGGAATCAAACTCAGGACTTTGTGCTTGCCAGGCTGGCACTGTGCTGCTGAGCTGTATCCCTGGCCTGTTGTTAAATTTGAGACAGGATCTCAGTGTAGTTTAGTTTAGGCTGGCCTTGATTTCACTTTGTAGTCCTGGCTGGCCTTGAACTCATGGTGGTCCTCCTGCCTCAACTTTTTGAGTGCTGGGGTCATAGTCGTGTGCCACCACACTGGATATAGCAATGTCAATAGTAGCATGACAGTGTTTTATTGACTGGTTTCATGTGGTTGGTACCTGGTTGTTAGGCCTAATTTAGCCAGTATTTCATAGTAATGCTGCACTGAATACTTGTGGCTTATCATGATTTTTAATTTTTTAAAGGTTTTAGTGATATATTCTGTCCATTTTTGTATATTTTTTCTGTTTACCAGGTTTAATAGTTATTCTTGTGCTAACATCACACATTGTGGATCTGCCTTGGTTGTCTTTTTGTTGTTGAAGGCTGGGCTCAAACTCAATCCTGCCTCAGCCTCCTGAGCACTGGGATTATAGGCGTGCACCACCACACTTGGCTTGGGTAGCTCTGTGTACTGCTTATTAGTCAGGGATTTCTGCTTCTTACATGTCATAATTTTTAAATTATGTTTTGGATGTTACATATTTTAAACACTGTGAGAATGGAAATGGATGTTCTTTTCCTCGTAGGAGGGTCCCCTTTCCTCTCCCTCTCAGGCAGATGGGGTGAGAGGCAGATCACTTGTGCATTAGGAATGGAGTGGGCTAGCACTTGTCTCAGCTTTTGTCACTTGCTTTTACTGCTGATCGCAGGTCTTTCAGGGAAATCCCTGTGTTCCTAGTAGAGCCCCTGCATTGGTGCGCATATCTCCTAAACTCAGACTGCAGGGCTTCTCAGCCTTCTTCTTTAGCCCCACCTTCAGCAGTAGCCCAATGCTCAGCATGAGTCCTGAAGGGCCTCCCCGGATTCCTGTGTATCAGTCAGTACATACAGTTGACTCCACAGCTCTGACCCTGGAGGTCCCTTGTTCTGAGTCATCTCAGGCTCCGTACTATTCAGTAGACAGAGATATTGCTTAGGTGCTGTCCAAAAGGAAGAGGTGCTGCCCACATGTAACTGTCAGCCAACTGAGTGGTCATTGTGCCTGAGGAATTAATAGTTTAAATAACAACATATAGTCTGAGGTTCCCACACTGGCTGATGTGTATCAGATTTTGCCATTAATGACTCTGGCATCCTGAGCGAGAGCCCTTCTGAACCTGAGGTGATTGAATTAGAATTACAGGAAAGTCTTTTCTTCCATGTGGGAATGTGGTCTCATAATATGTAAAAATAGATGTATATTCCTGTAACAATATAAGAAATTACTATTTGAAAGATTTCTATTTAAAGTCTTGGGAAGATATTTAGTACTCTACTAATATGAAATGTATTTTTAAAAGATACATTACAAAATATTAATGGATTCTTGGTTCCGTTATTTGTAGAATTTTTCAGACTTTCTCTTCCGTTGGTATCTGGAAAAGGGAAAACGGGGCAAATTATTATCTCAGCCCTTGTCTCAACATGGACAGTTGGCAAATTTTTTGCAAGCTCATGAACACCTCAGCTGGTTACATGAAATTAGTAATAAAGAATTAATAAAGGTAAGAAAGATGCAGTTGCATGACACTGATGTGTATAATTTAAGTATTTGGTTTTTAGTAATTAAAATGTTATTTGTACCTGTGCATTGATAAGGGGTTAATACTTAAACTATACAAAGGACTCAAGAAAATAGCCCAATTAAGAAATGAGCTAAGACCTTGGTAGATATTTCTCAAAAGGTGAACAGTGGCTGGTGTGGTGGCATACGCCTGTAATCTCAGCACTTGGGAGGCTGAGGCAAGAGGATTGCTATGAGTTCAAGACCAGCCTGGACTACACAGTGAGACCCTGCCTCAAAAAAACTAAAAAAGAAAAGTGAACAAACGGCCAACAGAGGTTTTTCTCAGTATCAATAGTTAAGATTATACAAAGTAAAACTACCACGAGATCATCTCACCTTTTACCTGTCAGACGGCACTTACGTAAAAGAGGAATGATGACTGACATTGGTAAGATTGTGGACAAAAGGGAGCCCTTGCACACTACCGGTGGGAGTATAACTGAGTTCAGCCACTTGGGAAAACTACATGGAGGTTTCACAAATAGCTACAAATAGGAATACCACCTGCCCCCGCAGTCTCACGTCCGGGAATCTGTCCAGGTGATGTGAAGTTAGTGTCTGAGAGACCACTGCTCACCCATGTCGTCTGTCCTATTCACAATAGCCAGTGTAAGGACGCAGGCTGAGTGTTAGTGCATGAACAGATAACCAAGAGGCATGTATACACAGTATACACATACACAGTGGAGTACCACTCAGCCTTTATTTAAACGGAAGGAAATTCTGCCATTTGCAGCAACACAGGCGAACCTAGAGGATGTTCATTGCTTTGTGAAGTAACCAAGCACAGAGCGACATACTGCATGGTCTCAGTTACAGATGAAATTTGAAATAGACTCAGAAGGTGGTTACAGAGGCTGTGAGGGAGTGGAGATGCTGCTCCAAGGGCAGCGTTTCAGGTAGGGAAAAAGGTGGCTATAGTTAATAATAGTTTCATGTATTTCAAACCTCTTTGAGTAAATTTCTGTTATTACCACCACAAGAAAGTCTTTCAGTTGATAGATGCTGACTAGTTTTATTTAATCATTCCACATTGTATGCTTAGGACGCCATACAAATACACAATTACAATATGACAACTTAAATTTTCTTAAAAAATTTAAGAGACACTGCTTATAGATTATCAAAATGTGTACCTCTTCTCATTCTCTCCCATAATTTGAATAGGATATTCTTGATTTATGATAGTGTTTTATCACATATAATATCTGAGGAACTATATAGGCCAATATGTTTTGCCTGGTATAAAATAAAGCACAAACATTTTACTAACATTTATATAATAGTCCTTGGCCTCTTATTGTAAGAAACACATTCTTACATTAAAATACTCAAATTATGTGTGAAAACAGTAAAGAAACTAATTTTAAAGTGCGTCCTGACAGGGAAACTGGGTAAATAAATACGCAGTTCTAGAGCAGATGTCTTACGTGTGTCTTCTCCCCTTCGTTAGTGTGTGTGGTTGAGACTCTTGTGCATTCACCCTCCATGTCAAGTTTACTATCAGCAGTGTGACTTTGCTGACACAGCTTAGGGAGAAAAAGCAAGTTTGCAGTGTACTTTACTTTGGGACTGTGTTGGTAGCCAGGATCTTACAGTTTGCATGTTTTGTTTATTATAGGCTCATGGAACACTTCTGAGTTTGGCAAATATGGAAACTCGTTACTTTGCAAAGAAAAAAACCCTCCTTGGCTTGAGTAAATTGGCTGCGTTAGCCTCAGATCTTTCAGAGGATGCACTGCAAGAAAAAATTGAAGGTAAAACAATTTGCACAAGACAACTTACAACACAGTCAGGCCACCAGCTACCTCTCCTCATCTCTGCTGTAGGATGAATCACCTTTATTCAATATTCATATGTAATTAATTGGCTTTAGACTTGTGTTTTTTGTTTGGTTTGACTTGTTTTGAGACAGTCTCACTGATTTGCCCAGGTTTACCTAGAACTTGTGATCTTTCTGCCTCAGCCTCCTGAGTAGCTGGCATTACAGGCATATGGGATAGATAGAGATATTTAATATATAGATATATATTATGTATATTTAACATATCTTTTATATACTATGTATAAATAGGTATATAAATGTTTGTATTTTTATAATACATTTTTACTTCTGTATATTATATATATAAATACAGATACGTATTTTAAAGAGAAAACCAATTTGTACTGTAAATAATTCCTAAAGAATAAATTGAAATGATTTTGGTTATGCACTTAGTATTCTAAGTTATAAGAACTGCAAAGAAATCCTGACCTTCAACACAAGGGGCTGTTGTGGGTATAGATATTGGTACAGCAATCCTGAAAATACTGTATAAATAGAGAAAATAATTAAATATGGTTCTGATTCGAGATCTTAGGGAGAAGGGAATTGCAAGTATAGAAGAAAACAGGAGAACCCTGTTACGCTTTTGAATTGGAGATAATCAGATAGAATCTGATTTTTTTCTTTTTTTTAGTATGAGGGACTGACCTCAGGGCCTTCACACTAAACTACATCTTCAGCCCCAGCCCAGTTTTATTTTTTATTTTGAGATGGAGCCTTACTAAGTTTTGCAGACTGGGCTCAAACTTAAGATCTTCCTGTCTTAGCATGTGCCACGATGCCTGGCAGAATCTGAGTTTTTTTAGAAAGGTGGCTCTTTCTAGGGAAAGCACCTGGCCTAATACCATGGGTACTGCTGCTGTTTGGTTTTTCACTACCACTTCCACTGAAAGGGAAGGGCCGGAGGCTTGTAGGTCAGAAAGTATTGACAGCGAGATGGTGAACAAAGAGCCTTGAATAACTACCGCTGGGCAGGGGTTGATAGAATTTAAATAGCGCAAGGGTGCTGAAGGATTCTGTATCACAGATTTTTTGTTTGTTTTCCTTTTGTCAGTACAGGGAATCAAACTCCAGGCCTCACATATGCTAAGCAAGTGCTTTACACGGAGTTCTACAACATATCATAGTTCACAAAAGAAAAACCCATGAATCCACAGTGATAATCAGAACAGGAAAGAGTGAAATCCTGTACAGAAGAATATAGAAAGCTGTGGTGGGAATTGCCATTTTGCAACTGCAGTGAATAACTGGTCTTCAGAAGATGATAGAATGAGCCAGAAATGGTCATGCAAATGGATTGCAAGTTTGAGGCCAGCCTGGATAGCATAGTGAGACCCTGTCTCTCATACAAAAAAGATGGTAGAACCATCGAATTTAGGACTGGAGGAGCAGACACTGCCATGTTTTGGGATTGTCAGTACACAGAGCTAATGCACCAGAGCCAGTCTCAAGCCAGTTCCACATTTCATTCTTCCTGGAGTGAGTAGCATGACAGTATCCACAGTGTCCACAGCACCTGCTCTGTCTTCTTGCCAGCATTTAGCATGACTCCAGATCTAATCACAAGGGAACACTCAGATGTATTCTGATAGTGGAAGACAGGTGGCTTTAGATGAGTTTAGGAGCCAATTCACACATGCACACACGCACATACACACACGGAGATCCATGATGTTTAAGGTTCTTTGTTGAATCTCAGATCCGCTTTCAAATGCCCAAAGCAGCTATGATGAATATTATAAGGACAACCAGGAAAGTTTGGCTATGTTTGATTTAGATGATGCTCTAGTACACTCATATTGATGTTGAGTTCTGTGGGCCTGATCATGTGGATGAATGTCTTTATTCTTGAGAGAGAAGTTCTGAAGAGTTGGGAATGAACTGTCATGATGCCTCCAGCTTTGACATGATGGGGGAGAGGAGGCTCCAGCGACAAACCAGAGCGCCTAAATGTTCTCAGCATCTGGCTAGATGGAAGACATACATTGCCAGCCAGCTTCTTTAAAATTTTGCTGTAGATTTGGAATGTTTTCAACATAAAGAATCTGTGCTCTGTGGTGAGGGTGAAGTATATGCAGACACAGATACTTGATTGCATGTCTTTGCCAGAGAGTTCAGCCTTTGAGATCTGTTCAGATGACTCTGCTTTTTTAAAATTTTTATTTTTTATTTCCTTTAAAGGAGTAGATGTAGTAGGAAGAAAAGATTTGGATAGATCTAATTACAGATATCTTCTTTAGACTTTATTAGCTTTGTGAACTTGGATATTTGGTTTATTGTCTTGTGCTTTAGTTTTTTCCTCTGTAAAAGTAGCTTTAAAAATTGAGGATAGCTGGGTATGGTGGTGTATGCCTATAATCCTAGCATTTGGGAGGCTGAGGCAGGAGGATTCCCATGAGTTTGAGGCCAGCATGGACTACATAGTGAGTTCAGAACCAGCCTGAGCTATGTAGCAAGATCTTGGTTAAAAAAAAAAACTGAGGAGGTGCACACCTATAATCCCAGCACTGGGGAAGCTAAGACAGCTGTGAGTTGGAGGCCAGCCTGAACTGCACAATAAAACCTGTCTCAAAAACAAAACAACTGAGGACACTATATGTTCCTGAGAACAGTGGCTTCCATAGACTAAGTACTCACAAATCACAGGTACCAGCATTTAACCTTTATTATTGAAGTTATTTTCTTTGTTTGAGAATTTTCCTTCAGTCTTTTTCTTTTTTGTGTGGATGGTGCCTCCTAGAGAGAGCCTCCTTCTGTTGTGCAGAGTCAGCTGCTGGCCTGAAAGAGAAGGCCGTAGTGACCCTCAAAGATGACAGTATTTCCTACAAGACTTACTATCCCTTGTTTTCCTAGATGTCACTGGGGTTCTGGTCGTCATCTGGCGTCACTTAGCTTTTGCCTTCTTAGCACAGAGGTGTTATTTTGAGGTCACATCGATTCCTTTAGACTGGTTTTTCAGTGTGTCCAATCACAGGGAGAGGGCTTTTTATAATAACTTTTTTAGTTATGTGAATAATTGCGAACTGTAGGAAAAGATAAAGCAGTTATATATAGTTTCCTACTCTGCTTCTCCAGGCATGAAAATGCATAAAAATGTTGTGTGTAATTTTTGTACAGTGAGGAGTGTGTGGAATGAGCGGGAATGCCCGTACTTCAGCTACTGTGCTTGCTGTGACTGAGTGTGAGGCTTTCATGGGAGCTCAGGGCCTGCTCATGGGCAGAGGCAGGGAATAGTGCAGTGCAGTAAGCAGAAGGTGTAGAACCTTGGTCTGTGGAGGTGACTCCTTCCAGGTAATAGATTTGGTATCTATTTGTTGTGTGGGCGTGCGTGCATGCCTAATGCCCCATGGTGGCTTGAAGCCCTTCCCTCTGAGTGAGACTTTGCTGCACGCTTCACTGAGCTGCCCTCCAGTAAGACTGAAACACCTGAGCACTTCACTTTTCCTCTCCTGTCCTCACTTCTCCCGCTGGTATGGTGGTTCATACGATTTGAATCAGGTGAATGTTGTGTGTTGTATATCTTGATAGCAGTCAAGAGAAAATTAGAAATGATAACATCCCAGAGTTATTAGAAAGGGGTCAGATTCCCTTTATGGCTATTTCTTTTTAACTCGTATTTGTTTCATAACAGAGCACAAGTATAAGTCACATCATTCTCCTTTCTTTCCCTGAACTAGCCATGGCTGAGCAGGAGCGTTTCTTGCTGCACCAGGAGACCCTGCCCGAGCAGCTGCTGGTTGAGAGGGAGCTAAGCCTCAGCACCATGCCCGTGCTGACCGCACCACAGCTCATCAACGTAGGTGTTACATCCTCACCTGCTCCCATACCTCGTAGGGCTCCTGGAGGGGCCCTTCTTCTGCTTTCTACCTTCCTGAGAACTTTTCCTAGATGTGTTGGAAGCTGCTAGGAGCAGGAAGCTGGTTAGCTTTACTTCCCTATACCGCTCTGTTCAGCCTCCTGCTGCTCAGGAAGCAGGGAGAAATTGCATGCAGTTTTTGCTTTCCTAGTACATAAGGGGAAGCGTACACAGGGAGGCTCTGCTGTCTCCCAGGATGCCATTCTTCATGCTTTTCTGTGAGCACAGTGGCTCCAGGAGCAGGTACCGCTTGGACTGCTGGTGCCCCCCTCCCCTTTGCATGGCAGGAGGGTTTATGTGCACCTTCACCTACTTCTTAGAAGGCACTTCACATGCAGGAGTAATGTTTAGGGCCACCTGAAATTCGATCTGATTCTGTAAAATGTATGCAAACAATTGAAGAACCTAAAGCATTGGCTTTGTTAATAAGAGTTTCTGTAACTGAGCTCACAGCAGCCTCTCCTGATAGAGCATATTTAACTGAGAAATCTAAGATGTTGATTGTAGCTCGTGGTTACTTTAGGTATCACTGAAAGGGAAAAGCATAGTATTGATTTTATGTGAATATTCCATCAATTTTAATGCCAGATTTCAATTTCAGAGGTTGTGGAGGTAAAAGGATGTTTAAAATGTTGGTGTTTAAATCATACAAGACAAGAAAAACAGCTTTTTTTCTGAAATTATTTGCTTATTGTTAAAGGATTTAAAATTATGTTACAAGTAGTTATTGGAAGGAAGGAAACTTCAAATTGATATTTTTAACAAGGCAAGTGATTTACTGATCAAAAAAAATTATAGGAAATTGTATTGGGTTAATAATAGCCCTTAGTTATTGCAGACTGACCAGGTCTGCAGTCTCGCAAACGAGTGTACAGCAAAGGCTAAATAAAAAGAGGTAAATGGAAGGATCTCAGGGCTCCAGGAGGGTCAATGCCCTCTCACAGAATTGGAGAGTCTCCTGGGGCTAAGACCCAAGACCTCCTCTGGGGGGCCATATTTATTTGGTTATCAGAAGAAGGGAGGGGAGCACTCAAGAAGGGCAGAATCACTCAAGGTCTTCTCCAAGTAAGGTACTAAATTAATCCTTAATAAGGATTAAGTTAATCCACCCAGGAGTGAGATGCCTGAGGCTATAGTCTTTTTCTAATTGAGATCAGATCCAGGGGTCCTTGGCTGTGACCTTGTCTTATCCCTTGAGGCTTTCCAGCTTCATCTGCCATTGCAGGTTTTCGTAGGGATTAGTCACTCACAGAGGCTCACTTACTTTGAGTCTGTCACCCACTTCCAGACAAGGGGCCTAGGCTTTGGACAGATTCATAAGTAAACATTAAAAGCCAATTGATTTATTTAAGTCCTGCTCAGGGCTGCTTCCTAGTGGTCTCCATCAAAATTTGAGAAGTGTAGAAATGAGCATGCAGTCATCTGTCATCTAAGTAACCAAAGGAACCAACCAACAAGTTGGCATGTCTCATTCTAAGTAATCTATGGCATACTGTACTTGGGGTTGCAGTTTTTGAAACATTTATTTACAAGGGAAGCGTTTCAAAGCCATATAAGTAGCCTTAAAAGTTCAAGAATGGCAATTTATTTCAGATTATGTGCAAAATAATACTGAAATTGATAAATTTTTGAGTCTAAGAATATAAATTTTCAGATATTTTTAAAGTATGTGCATCAGGGCTGGGGATATAGCTCAGTGGAATAAGCGCTTGCCTAGCAAGCACAGGGTCCTGAGTTCGATCCCCAGTACCGCAAAAAAAAAAAAAAAAAAAAAGTATGTGCATCAAGTTATGTAAATTAATTTCTGCTTTAGGATATGTATTTTTTAAAAAAACAGTTTATCATGAGATAGATGAAATATAGCTCAAAATGTGACATTGTTCTTGGCTATAAAAATAGCCCCCACTTAATAAAAAGACATAACAACTCCTTCATAAATTTCTCTAGTGTTAGTTATGTGATTAATTAGAATAATTCTCTTCGTTACTGTGATTTGCCACAGCTATACATCTGTGATGAAAACAGAAGAGCTAATGAATATGATTTTAAGAAAGCTTTGGACTTGCTGGAGTATATTGATGAGGTAAGTAAACTCCTTTGTGACCTCAGGTAAGTATAAATAGAAAATACTTCTTTTAGTCAGTCATGAAAATGTACTCATGAAAAAGACTAATTTCTAGTTTGGTTACTCTTGTCTTTTAGAAGGTATCCAGCCCTTTAAAAAAGAGGTTAGGAGATTCTAATTGCTTTTTGTTTTGGTTCTGGGAGTCAAACTCACGACCTCATGCTTGCTGGGCAGGTGCTGTGCTGTTGAGCTACATCCCTGGCTCTAATACCTGATAATCTTCACACATTCCCAGGTACCTTTTTCTGTGCACAAGTAAAAATGGCTTAGAGTGCAGGTCAGTGGTAGAGTGCTTGCCTAGTACATGCAAGGTCCTGGGTTCAATTCCAAGCACCACTTACCCGCCTTTCCCCAAAAAAGTAGCTGTTCAAAGTCCCAAGTGTTGTTTTTTTTTAGCATTTACCCTAAACAAAGCTGATTCTCTAATTTTAAAAAAGTGTAGTAGGAATTCTGTTGGGTAAGCAGTTATTCTGTTACTTGACCATGCAGTCGAAAGTTATTTGGAAGATGATGAAAACAATACTTTTTTTTATAGCCTTGCTTAAAAATCTTAACCTCTCAAAGTTATTGCTGAAGTCAGAATGTCAGAGAATACTGTAACCAGAACCTAATTCACATAGGTACTGATTGGTTTATTTTTCTAAGTGGTACAGACAAAGGGAGTTTTTTAGTTACAAGTTAAAACAAAGGAACAATGTTTATGTAAGATAAGGAGTCGACACATATATTGAACATGTATTTCTCTTTGGAAGCTAATATTTAATCAAGTTGTATTGTTCTACTCTGAAGGAAGAAGATGTGAATATAAATGACCTGAAAATGGAGATCCTTTGCAGAGCTCTACAGAGGGATAAGTAAGTCTTTCGGCCAATCTTGTGCCCTGTGAAACGGCCATGGTACCACACACCAGATGGTTATACAAGCTTCTGGATGTGTAATAACACCATGCTATGAACATGGTAGCAGTTGCATTGGTAATCTGACATTTTAAATTCAGAATTCAAGAGTAACCTAAAGACTTAGAGCCACTGGTATAATAAAATCAGTCTGGGTTTGTTTTTGTTTTTGCTGTGTTTTGGTTTTGTTTTGGCAGTACTGAAGACTGGACCCAGGAAATGGTATGCTACAACCCCAGGCCTTTTGTTTGTTGTTGTTGAAATAGTCTTGCTAAGTTGCCCAGGCTGGTCTTGAACTTATAGTCCTGCCTCAGCCTCCCAAGTAGCTGGGTTTACAGGTGTAAACCATGCCCAGCTAAGTCACTGCTTTTTGTATTACCATTTAGACTGTTAGCTTAGGGGGCTGGGGATATAGCTCAGTGGAATAAGCGCTTGCCTAGCAAGCGCAGGGTCCTGAGTTCGATCCCCAGTACCGCAAAAAATAAATAAATAAATAAATAAATTAGACTGTTAGCTTACACAGAAATTACAGTCCTTATTCACAGAAGTTGAATCTGTTGTACCAGCCAAGATTCAAAGCTATATATTTTGTTTTTTAAATAAAAAGTGATTGCATTTTGAGATCAGTACCTTCTTTTTGTTGTCATTGTTTTTCTTTTTTGGTTTTTTGAGACAAAGTCTCAATATGTAGTTCAGGCTGGCCTTGAACTTACTATGTAGCCCAGCTGGCCTTGAACTCAAGGTGATCCTACTGCCTCAGCCTCCTAAGTGGGGATTACAGGCATGTACCACCATACCCAGCTAGCATCTTCTAAGTCTTTGAGTGATCACCTTTTTCTCACAACTCTCCTTTCTGTAAAGGAGCATTTCTTGTGTGTAGTCAGTGGCAGAGAACCTAGGACTGCCCTTTGGTAGGCATGGGTGCCCAAGGGAAAGTGGGAGGAGCAAGCCTTGTGCTGAGCACTCCTCTGCATGTTTGCTTTCCCATGGGGTGAGAATGAGGGTCCCTTTTACCAAAGTGCTTGGTCTCCTTAACCACTCCCCCAGTTAAGAGTTGTTGGGAGCCTGGTCTCAACATCTCTCTCTCAAGTGCTTGCTCTGGGCACCTTTGGTTTGTTGATCCTGTCCTTTTCATTCCGGCTGGCGATCCTTGCCCAGGCTTTGTGTGTGAACGTTTTTGCATATGTTGTGCCTTAGGTACGCTGAGTGCACAAAGTCAGATGCTTGGCAGGGATGTTGGTGAATAGCTGTTGGAGTGCGGTTTGCATCTGTTCAGCAGCTAAAGTATTTCCAACATTTAAAGTCCTTTATTCAGGGATTTGAACCCAGATGAAGCCCCAGTATTAAACAAAAGTCATTTATCTCAGCTAAGTCCATGACTTCATTTCCTTATGGTGATTTTTTTTTCTAGCTGGTCTAGCTCAGATGGTAAAGGCGATCCAATTGAAGAGTCTAAAGGCAGTATATTTGTGAAAATCTTACAGAAACTTTTAAAAGATGGTAAGTGGTTTGTTACTATCAGAAATTACAATATTTGGAATTTTAGAAATCTTAAAATAATGGGTGTTTGTCAAGGTATCAAATGATGAAGCAATTTCCTACTCAAAATTAGAGATTTGTTTACAATAAAAGGAAGGCTTTTCTCTGTTCTCTGCACTTGGAAGAACATATCAAGGTAAAGTTATCCCTGCACACACTTGGGAGTTCCCTGTGGCTGGCCACAGGCACAGGTTTGACTCCAAGAGTCTATACTGATGCATACTGTAGTCATTTCCTTTAACTTTTCAGTCAGCTCTTGTGAGGACTGAAGACTTGAAGTGAGGTATAAGCATTTTAGATGTATTCCCTTCTGAACTGACCAGAGTATGCTTAACAGCAAATGTAAGATGTTTGCATAAATCCATTTTGGACATTAAGACTCTAATTTAGAGACAAAAAGAAACAAGAAGGGACTGTGTTTTATGGGTGTTTTGTGTCTAAGGCAATGGACAGGATTCCATTTGCTGATGAAGACAGGAGTGGGTGAAGAGGCTGCATTGGGGAAAGTGCTCGTTGTTGCGGGAAAGGTGAATTTGGGGCGTTAGAGTGACTGTCTTTCACCAACTAGGAATTTGAAATGTAGAGAATGTCAGACAGGACATGAGAGTCTGCACATTTATACATGAAAATAAGTATTGTAGGATTATTAAAATACAGGTTGCCAAAATCCATGCAGTGTGTAAAAGGCTAACCTGGAGCTGACCCGTCTTTTCAACTGCTGGGATGCTCTTTTTTGTCCATTTGCACCAAATACACCGTGACAAAAGCCTCTGTCGGTCCTGCAGCCCTTCTGAGTGAACAAGGGTGGTATCCATCAAGGCAGCAGTTGCACACGCTGTGTGCTTTCTGTGCACAGCTCTGCAGGACACATTATTTAATCTGCACAAAGTGCTGCCGGCCAACTGCCTGGCACACGATCGTTGCTGTAAACATTGGTTCTTTGAGTGTAGAATTGTGCACAGAGCCTTCGCCCTGGCCCTTGTAAGCTCCCTTCTACTCCCCATCTTCACGCTGTGTCAGCTGACCTGCCCTTTGGGATGTCTTCATCTGCACCAGGTAAAGCACGGGCACAGCCCGCGCTGGGTGGAGCACATGCTCTCATTTCAGAGCTTATCCAGTTTTAGTATCTGTGCTGCGAAGGGGGCGCAATGTCAGAGCTTATCCACAGTGACTTCTGGCACTACTTGCAGAGGTTTAGTTTCCATTGTAGCTGATTAAGTGTAAACATAGTTCTCACTGATTACTGGAACTTGTTCAGACTTGGTCTGGACTTACAGAGAACAGATACAGTGGTACCTGGGTTCACAAAATTTATTCTTTTTCCATAATTTTGGAAAAGATGGCCACGCTTGTGTTTTGTAGGAAAGATGGTTGGGGTGGTGGTCCTGGTTGTGGTTGTCATCCGATGCACAGTTTGCAAACAAAAACAGAATTTTGCAAAACACTTGTTTGTGCAAATCAGATTGCTTACAAACAAAAGCATTCATAACTGACAGAGGTACCACTGTATTGGAAAGGTTGCTTAATGAATACTTCTGATTTCAGAAATAAGTAAGGAATCAGAATGTCAACCAAACCTTTTTCATTGTCAAAAAAATAAAAAATTTAAAATAAAGAGATGTAGCAAAAGGGAGTACCTTTTGCTTGAAATTCAGCAAGAGATAAACTGTATCTGTAAGGCTTTCTTCCCTCCATATTTGTGAGTGAAGAATCGACAGGACGTGGTGCTCTCCGCACCTATCAGCGTTGCTGTCCTGCAGAGCCTGGCAGGCTCTGGAAAGCAATGAGTCCAATCTCATGCTGCCCGTCAGGTAGGTTCCTGTAAAGTGCATGGCACTGAGTTGTGCTTAAGGACCAGCAGTGTTTGCTGTTCTTGGTAGATTTTATTTTGAGACAAGCTCTTGCTTTGTAGCCCAGACCAGCCTTGAACTTCCACTCCTTCTGACTCAGCCCCCTGAGTGCTGGGATGACAAATGTGCCAGGTTTATTCTTAGCAAGACTGCCTTAAAATAAAAAAGGCTGGAGGTGCAGCTCAGTGCTCCCTGGGTTCGATCCCCACCACCGGGAGTGGGGGTGACACCCAGTGGTTGTACACACTAGCCAGTTCCTTGCAGGCCACTGTCGGCTGGGTCAGGGGCCAAGCCTCTCAGGACCCTGTGGCCATCCTGCTTCTCTGTCACTGTTGTCTGCCATGTGCGTGGGCTTTTGAGCTTCCACCTTGCTCCAGAGAAGAGAAATAACCTTCTGACACTAGGTCTCAGCAGAAGGCATGCCCCTTAAAAGTGAAATAAATGTTTCTAGAGAATTGGTCCTTTGAAAACTAAGCCAGGCGTGGCGCCTGTCATCCCAGCGCTCAGGAGTCTGAGGCAGGAGTGTCACTGTGAGTTTGAGGCCAGCCTGGGCTACATAATGACAGCCTGTCTTGAAAAACAAAAAGCAAAACAATCAAAAAAATTTTAAAAGCCTAATATATCTTTACAAGTGTAGTAAAACTTTATAGAGAAAAAATCTTTCTTAAAATCATGTTAATTGTAAAAAGTGATACACAGATGATTCAGATTTAGCTTATAACATTTATTAAACCAAGTTTTTATTCTGTAACCAATACAGAAATGCCCTAGACACTTTAAGGGTATTTTTTTAAGAACTAGTATTTGGTGTTGAGAACCTGATAATGTAACATTGTATTATTATCTTACCAATTTAAAACTTCCTCCAATTTTGTTAAATTAGAAAATTGTGTGTGCTTTTGTTAATTTCACAGACCTCAACTTAAAACAGCCCATTCACCTCATGTTCCTTGGCTTTCCAGCTGTATAGGTGGTTGCCTGCCCTATTGACTTCAGCTGAGATACTAGAGCTAGCTCTTTGGACAGCATTTCTTCTAAATTCTTACCTAGATTGAAGAATATACAGTTATTCAAAATACTTTTTAAATGATGTAGTTTGAAACTTCTACATTGAAAGTGTGTCTTAAACTGTAGGAGAAAATGATCTTCAGAGTCTACTGAAGACTACATGGACGGCTTTGGAGCAGTGGGAAGGTCTGCAGGAGAGGCTGTGTCTGCACTTGAGAGCAGATGCAGCGAGCGGAGGAGAGCATCTCCCTGCCGCAGAGTGTGTTAGGAGCACAGGTGCTTTATCATCCCTCATTTTAATTCACTCAAGAGTTTTGCAGAAATAAAAATGCCTGTGTTTATATTTGCAGGCATTCAGCTCACTGACTATTTGCCAGAAGTGAATGACCTGCTGCAAGCTGATCAGCTGGGGAGCCTCAAGTCCAACCCATACTTTGAGTTTGTTTTGAAAGCCAATTATGAGTATTATGTCCAGGGGCAAATGTAATTTTTTGTAGAAATGGAATTGTTTCTTAATGTTCTCAAGTGTCCTCTTGTAAAAATTTTAGGCCTTAAACAACTAGAAGTTTTTGTATCGTTTTATGTTTGCAAATAAGGTTTTTTTGCTTTTTTTTTTTTTGGTTTGTTTTTTGGTAGTTTACTTGGAAGCTAATATTAAATAAAATTATGTAACTATAATTTTGGTTTTTGGTTACATGAGTTTTTTCCTTCATTTTTCCAGCTGAATTTTGTCAGCTGTTTCTAAACTTGGTGCCCTTTCTAACTCACTTGTCCAGTGAGGCTGTACTTCTTGCCCTGTTTCTGGCTGTTGGTGTGTACAAATCACTTCTAGGTTTCAAAATGTTTTTGTAATTTTTAAAAATTATGAGATTGCCCAGGATTGTCTCTGAAGTTGTTGTGATGCTGGATGTTGTATACTGATCTGGGACACTTGGCATCTGTTTAGCTCAGGGCCAGTGGGAAATATCTGTCTAGCAAGATAAATACCAAATTTTACCAACCTCTTAAAAGAAACAAAGCTTAGTGGGGCTAATTTTTGTGGGTTTGGGAACTGATTAACTTTCCTACATAAATAATGAATGGTACTAATAAAAGCACTTTAATACTTTATTCATAAGTATTCATATGGCTTCTTGCCTACCCGTAAGTGTCCTTGAGGATTAACTGCATGGCACCATATGAGTTAGCCTTTCAGTCCTGGGGTTCCCTTCAGGCCCAATGTATTTTCACTTTTGCTGAGTTTTGGTTTCACCACAGTTGGCCCTAGTCATAAGCATGTGTAATGCTAGAAACTACTGTGGATTTTCCTAATACGGGCACTGAAAAGTGGTGTTCTCATAAAACTTACTTGACCTAAGCAATCATCACTGTGTTATCTGACTTTCAATAAAAAGATTAGCCAGGGCCACAGCTGGCATATCTACACTTTGGCCAAAGCCAGTGATTACTAACTACCTTACTCAGAGAGCCCGGAAGGTCAGAAGTTAAACCTGGTGATTTGCCTGGCTTCTGAGCCCTCCCCTGGTGGCCTCTCACCTGGAACTTCCAGTCCAGCTTTTGACTTGTTTGGAAGAATAGGCTAATAGAGTTGTTTATCTTGACCAAAAAAGGAAGTTAGCAGCCTGAGCGTGACTTGTTTGGAAGAATATGTTAAGGGAGCGGTTTCTCTTAACCAAAGAAGGAAGTGAGGAGCTGGTCTTCTGTTCATCAAAGAATTATGTATGACTTTGCATAAATCAGGGAACCATGATAACTGCTGGTAACACATGGCAGATTCCTTTGGAAAGGTTTGTTTGCGCTTTTGGGCACAGCTGAGTTCCACTGGGGCCTGGAGTGACAGCATCAAGGTGCTGCCCTTGACTGAGCAGAGGGGAGGCAGCAGTAACAGGAGCCAGGAGCTGACCTGAGATGCTTGGTGGTAACGTCAGAGCCTTGAGAAACATAGGCCCTGACCCTGTATG
Source organism: Dinomys branickii (assembly GCA_004027595.1). Classification (NCBI taxonomy): domain Eukaryota; kingdom Metazoa; phylum Chordata; class Mammalia; order Rodentia; family Dinomyidae; genus Dinomys; species Dinomys branickii. The sequence continues at coordinate 21,757 of PVLD010003102.1, forward strand.
GAGCTGAGACAAGCTTGAAGGACTGGAAGGTGTTTCTCCTCTTACTAGGGCTCTGGGCCTTGATGGGGGTGGGGTGGAGGTAGGGGTCTCTAAGAACAGGCTGTGGCCTGCGAGGCTGACTCACTGGCTTTGTGTGCTGCTGGGTGAAGCCTCCTCAGAAACACCTAGGCCCTACCACCTGTTCCTGGGTGTTCTATCCTGGGAACGCCTGAAGAGAAGTAAGGTGTGTATTCATGTGTAAAATACCACTCATTAAATTCCAAAGTACATTCTAAGAAGTAGTATTGTGTTTAAGAAGATGAGAAAATGAAAGACTGTTAAAAAAAGCATTTGGAATAAAACAGACCCTGTGAACTGCTCCCCCCCACCCCCACCCCCCGCACCAGAAATAAGTTTGGTTCCTATTCGAAATGTATCTTAGAATGTTTTGCACTACATATACTTTTTCACTTTGTAACCTGTTTTTTCTTTGCGAGCTACTGCGAGCATTTTTCTGCTTAATACCCCAGAGTTTCTCAGTCTGTTCCGCTGTTATTGTCCCTCCAAAGGGGCCCTTTTGGGTCATTTTCCCAGTTGCCTCCCAACCCAGTGAAAGTTCAGCATCAGCGTCTACTGTGTCTTTATGTACCTTGACTTCTGAGGTGTGCAAATAAACCTAAATACTTAAGTTTTTAAAATTTCCTTAGAACCAATTTTTGCCCTCTTTGACAATGAATGGTTTTATTTGAATGGGTGTTCTAAATATGTTTCAGGATATAATGTTTTGATGACTGCATGACACTATTGCATGGCTGTGCTATATTTTATAGCTCATGCTCAAAAATTAAAATGGAGATTATTGAACATTATGAAGCTTGCCATTTTAAATAATTTAAATAAACTTGTGCATTCCAAGAACATAGAAAGTTGTCCTAGCCTTGCCTGTTTACTTGTGAGGTGCCAGTGACCTGCACTCAACTGTCCAGCACTCAGCCTCACCCCTATAGGTCCCTTTTTCTAGAGAAGGGCCAGCTGTGGTCTCAGTGTTCCTCAGGCCCAGGTATTTACCAAGAATTGATCTCAAATCTCAAATCAGTCTCTTTTTTGGAAACAGGGTGTCACAGTGTGCTTACTCCAGGATACCCTTGAACTCACTGTGTACCCCAGGCTGGTCTTGAAGCAGTGACCCTTCTGCCTCATCCTCCTGAGTTCTGGGAGTACGGTTTCAGGCATGGACCATCATGCCCAGCTTCAAATCAGTCTTGGGAGCAGGTGTAACCCAGCTGAGCATGCAAAACCTTCTGGAGTTGGCTTGCCCAAGGTCATGCAGCACTTTGGTGGGTTAGGGGGCCCTTCTGTACCTGAATTCTCACTCTTAAATACAGCCACGGGCAGGAGCAGCCAGCCTTATGCATGACAGTTGTCCATGAAGACATTACTTTGCATTTCAAGACTACGACTTCTGCCCTCCTTTGGAGAAGATCCTTTAAGGATTTCTTACACTTCTAGAACCACTGGATTACAGAGGATGAGAGCAAGCAGCCCTCTCCCTGCTCCGGCCACCCCAGTGTAAAGAAGGGCAACCTGAGCCCTGCTCCCCCAGGACTGCTGTGCTGCCTGAATGTGTCCTTAGCACCCTGAGCCTCAGGCTGAGAAAAGCTGGGGTGAGCAGTACCTGGCCTGTCTACCCACGGGTAGTGAGAAGGGTTAACTGGAACCCGAAAGCCTGCTGTAGAGCTTCACAAGTTGGTGTTTAGATGGGTAGGAAATACTGGAAGGGCCAAGCCAGCAAGCTGTGAGGCGTGAGGGGATGCAGGGGAGAAGCGAAGCAAGCACTCAGGAGGTAGGGTGCAAGCCAGGTGCACCATGCCTGGAGCTGGCGCCTCATCCGCTCCAGAGCAGTAGTGGAGGCGGCTCAGGGACCCCAGGCACTGCTAGCCAGCACATCTGTCACATGGCAGAGGGGGAGCAGACCACCCACAGCCTTGGGCACTTGGTTCATAGCTTTTAGGAGGCTTGAGTCTAATACACTCTAAGCTCAGACAGACCTGTCCGCAAGCAGGGAAACACTGCACAAGAGTCCTGAGCAGTATCTGCAGAACTGCAAAGTGCCGGTTGGGTGACACCGCTCTTCTTCCTGCCTCCAGAGCCCAGGTGTAAGTCTATTGCATGTAGCACTTGCTGGCTCATTTTTCTTTCAACATTTCCACTACCCATGACGTAGGAGGGCGTCTGGTGTTGAAGGGAAACAGTTCTATCCTTTATCCCTTGTTCTCTAACATAGTTGGAAAGCTAAATATGAAACCACTGGAGTTTTTGGCTCCTTCTGCTTGCTGTGTTGGCTCTGCTGACCCCACTTTGGTCATTTCAGGGAGAGCTGGATGGTGTGGGCTGCAGAGGGGTCAGCGCCCTTCATACCCTCCTTTTAGAGAAACTACACCTGTCTCCTGCTCAGTTCCACTACCAAATGTGAATTGCAACTATTTTTGGGAACACTTAAGACATCAGAAAAACAAATGACATCCCTGGGCACCCCATAAAGCATGTCACTGAGTTTGTCACAGAAGACAGAAGATGTTCTTCTGGGCCTGTCCCCACATTCTACCTCCAAATTGAGAGGTGCAGGCGCAGTGGCCTCCACTGACCCCACTCTGTTTTATTATAAGGAGATCCAGGTCCCTAGAAGCCCGAAAGGCAGATCCCCATGTATCCATGGTATAAATAGAAGCTGCGCAGGCCCTGGCAGGTGGTGACTCCAAGGTGGACTGGGAGCAGCCTGGCCCACAGCATCATCCTCTAAATATAAAAACAAGTTTGCAGGAGGAGCCACTGCCCTAATAGAATGCACAGACTCAGTCCTCAGTAAGGCCACTGCCTCACCTTCCCATCACCCACTGCCACCACCACATACGGGCCCAGCCAGCCTCAGGAGAGGGACATACTCAGTATCACCAAGCAGGCAGGGTGGGGGGCTGCTAACGGCTCAGCCAACCTGGCAGCAGCTGGTGGGTGAAGGGACTCTCACCTGACTCCCTCTTCAGGACCTCCAAGTATAGTGCAGCACTGAGGGGACAGCCCTAGGGGCCCTGATAGCCCGAGCCTCCACCGCCTGTGGTGGAACCCCCAGCCTCTTCTCCCCCACCCCCACACCAGTTGTCTGTCCAGTGACAGCTGTGTGCCCTCCTGCTGCCTGTGGCCTCCGAAGTGGGGGAGGGGCCAATTTGGGTCAGAATTCTGGCTTGAGGAGCTAGAATGGAGAAGGAGAAGTGGGGTTCATGCTTTCCCCTCCTGCTCTCCCAGGGTCTGGGTGACTGCCTCTGCACCCTCCCAGCCCAGCTGTCCCCACAGGAGCTAGCTGGGGGGCTGAGGGAAGGACCCCAGAGATGGGGTGACGGGGGGGTCTACATTCAGGCACCATTGGAGCGCCTGGGTGTATAGGATGGGTGGAACAGGGAGACCTTTGCAACAGGTGCAGCTCCAAGCTGGGTGCGTACGGGTGAACCTTGCCCCACCCCACCTCAGGCGGCTGGGAGGGGCAGGTCCACTGGGGAGACACTCCATATATGGCCTGGTCTCTCTTACCTGGGCTAGGGCCAGCCCTCTCCTTCTTTGGTCTGCCTAGGGGACCCAGGCAGGGCCCAGGCCAGGAACCAGCTGAAGGAGGGGACTTGTGCCGACACCCAAATATGGCTCTAAAGGGCAGCAACATTCCTGCGGGGCGGTGTGGGGGGAGTGCCCAAGGGCTATATAAAAACCTGAGCTGGGGACAAGTGGTCACCACAGCGGACAGCCACCCTCCCACGGCAGCCCGGCCGAGCCAGAGCAGCAGGGGTAACCACCCACCCAGGTAGGGTTGCAGGTGGGAGAGCACAGGGGGCAGGACCCTTAGTGGGGTCCCAGGGACATGGGCAGAGCCCAGCTGGGTAGCCATAGGCTTGTACCCTGCACTGTCCTCCTTCATGGGCCCTTTAAAGAGGAGACCATGGGTCTGGAAATGTCTCCAGACTGACTTTGAGCCCATTTGGGCTGCTCCCCTGGCATTTAGGATGTGCAGCGGGAGACAGAAAGAGAGATGTGGTCAGAAATTCAGTGTGGCCTCCACCTTCTGTAGAGCAGCCCCCTCCCTACTGCAGTCCTGTCTTTGGTATCACAGACAGGACAGAGTCCCTTGAGTCTGAATATCCAGGGTGTCCCACAGCCCTTCCGCGGGCAGCTCCTGCTCATTCTGGCCAGGAAAGCAGACGGGGTCTTAATCCCTCTTTGACGCGTGATGCCTCTTGGGCAGAGGACAGATGCTAGACTAACTGGTGAGCAGGTCGCTTGCTGTGAAGGCAGAGCCCTCTGGGGATACTTTCCTCTCAGTACCAAGCTGGAGGACTTCCCAGTTCAGCCTCTCCACCCTGTGCCTCCCTTCTCAGCAACACAGCCCTGAGCGGGGTGAGGGTCCTTTGTGCCCTTCTGCTGATGGATGCAGAAGGCTCAAGCTGCAGGTGTCCCCGGGTCTCTAGGGAGGGTGGGCCTGTGGCAGACAGGCAGAAGCACCTGTGGACTGCTCCGTGTCACCACTGTAGCCCTGTCCTTGCTCCTTGCAGAAACCAGACACCATGTGTGATGAAGACGAGACCACCGCTCTTGTGTGCGACAATGGCTCCGGCCTGGTGAAAGCCGGCTTTGCCGGTGATGACGCCCCCAGGGCTGTGTTCCCCTCCATCGTGGGCCGCCCTCGACACCAGGTCAGGCGGTGGCTGTGTCAGTCAGCAGAGGGAGCCGGGCAGGTTCCCGCCTAGCGCGGGAGCGCGGTGCCTGCAGCCCTGGTGATCAGCACACGGTGTTTCTGCTTGCAGGGCGTCATGGTGGGTATGGGTCAGAAAGATTCCTACGTGGGTGACGAGGCCCAGAGCAAGAGAGGTATCCTGACCCTGAAGTACCCTATCGAGCATGGCATCATCACCAACTGGGATGACATGGAGAAGATCTGGCACCACACCTTCTACAACGAGCTGCGGGTGGCCCCCGAGGAGCACCCGACCTTGCTCACTGAGGCCCCCCTGAACCCCAAAGCCAACCGTGAGAAGATGACCCAGATCATGTTTGAGACCTTCAACGTGCCCGCCATGTACGTGGCCATCCAGGCCGTGCTGTCCCTCTACGCCTCCGGCCGTACCACCGGTGAGTGCACGACGAGGCGCGGAGGAACTGAGGCAGGGTGACCTGCGCCCCCAGTTCCAGCCTTGCGCCCTCCGGGCCCGCCCTGCGTCCCTAGCCCAGCTCTGTGTTGGTCCGTACCCGAACCCACGCCCAAGTCCCGGCCCGAGCCTCACGCTGCCCGCCCGGGTGCAGGTATCGTGCTGGACTCTGGCGACGGTGTCACCCACAACGTGCCCATCTATGAGGGCTACGCCCTGCCGCACGCCATCATGCGTCTGGACCTGGCTGGCCGCGACCTCACCGACTACCTGATGAAAATCCTCACCGAGCGTGGCTACTCCTTCGTGACCACAGGTGCGCGGCCTGGGTGCCCCAGGGTAGGTCCAGCGGGAGCGCGCTCCCAGGCCCCCTTCCCCACTGAATCCGCGTCCTGCTCCTGCCCCCTGCAGCTGAGCGCGAGATTGTGCGCGACATCAAGGAAAAGCTGTGCTATGTGGCCCTGGACTTCGAGAACGAGATGGCTACTGCCGCCTCCTCCTCCTCTCTGGAGAAGAGCTACGAGCTGCCTGATGGGCAGGTGATCACCATCGGCAACGAGCGCTTCCGCTGCCCGGAGACGCTGTTCCAGCCCTCCTTCATCGGTGAGCCCCGTCCCCCTCCGCCTGCCCGCGGGTCCCGGGCCCGGGGCCCCGCTGATCCGCGGGCCTCCGCCGCTCACGCTGCCCCCCGCGGCCCGCAGGCATGGAGTCCGCCGGGATCCATGAGACCACCTACAACAGCATCATGAAGTGCGACATCGACATCAGGAAGGACCTGTATGCCAACAACGTCATGTCGGGGGGCACCACCATGTACCCTGGGATTGCTGACCGCATGCAGAAGGAGATCACGGCCCTGGCCCCCAGCACCATGAAGATCAAGGTGGGCGGCGGCCGCCGCGGTCGGGTGGGGTCGGGGAAGGAGGGGACGCGGGCCACTGACTGCTTGTCTTGCAGATCATCGCTCCCCCCGAGCGCAAGTACTCCGTGTGGATCGGCGGCTCCATCCTGGCCTCGCTGTCCACCTTCCAGCAAATGTGGATCACCAAACAGGAGTACGACGAGGCCGGGCCCTCCATCGTGCACCGCAAATGCTTCTAGGCGGCGGGGCCGCGCGCTCTCCTCAGGACGATGACGCCGTGTACATACAGTGACTCGACTTACCTCATTTTGTTATTTTTAAAACAAAGCCCTGTGGAAGGAAGTGGAAACTTGAAGCATTAAAGCAGCCATTCTCTTAAGCCGCATTAGGTGTTGGTCGTCTTTATTTACGAGGAAGGGGAGAAGGAGGGGAGGGGCCCGGGGAAAGGCACCAGACTTTAGCGTCACTCTGGGTGCGCTCCTTAGAAGGCAAAAGTTGTCCCCTGCTCCCCGCGGGGTTCCCCTCGGGATCGAGTCCATTCCCCAGCGTTGGGGCTGTGGTGGTCCGGATGGACCCTTCGCGTGGTAGGGCAGCTCCCTCCCCTGCCCCGCTCCTAGGAAGGTGGCCGTAACAGGGTGGTCACGGGGCGCTGACCGTGGTGCTGCCCAGAGCCGCGTCACTGGGCGCGTTTCCGCCGCGCCTGGGCGGTTCCGTGCTGGTGCGAGGTCTGACCCAAAGGGCTATGCTCTGCTTCTCAGGAACCAGTTTTAAGACAGTCGCGATCTCTTCCAAACTGGGAAGGCCTTTGCTTCGTGCCAGGTGCTGGTGGAGCAAGGAAGGGCCGTCCTGGAGGTCTAGGAGGAGCGCCGGGAGGGGAGGAGAAAGTGCAAAGCATTCCAGAAAAGGCCGCACCCAGGGCGCAGAAGAGGGTTTTGGGGGGGTGGGGTGTGTGTGTGTGTGTGTGTGTGTGTGTGTGTGTGTGTGTGTGTAACCTGATCACCCAGATCATGTCTGAGACCTTCAACATGCTTGATAGGTCTGATCCCCCTCCCTCCCCAGCCACCTGGGTCCCACATCCTGTTGCTACTCCACCTACTTTGCTAAGGACCCCAGTACCCACCCTGTGAACCACAGGCATAGCGCATTAGCCGTTTCTATGACAGCTAGTCTTGCTTCATCCATCCATCTATCCATAAAAACCCAGCTCGATAAATTTGACTCAGACTCTCCTCTGAGGAAGTCTGTGTTCCATGTGTTTTTAATGGATCGTCACTATTTACCTGTGTCCACCATGTATGTGGTCATCCCTCACCCTAACCTTAACACCCACCCAGAGAGGACAATGTAAGCAAGGGATGGGGGAACACCCCCTTCCAAGTGTTTTACAGGCACAAAATATATTCACATAGTGTGAATTTCTATGGGCACGCATAATACCTATTTTTTAAAAAAATGCCTTCATGTTCCTAGTCAAGAGCAGAATTAAACAGACTGAGACTCAAAGAAGGTAACAAACTTATTTGGAAGTGAGATTATAGGTGAAATAGAAAGCACAGATACAACCACATGACTTTGTTTATTACTTCCTCTCTGGCATTTTGATAGCTTGATAAAATTTTGAAGCCTTGTAGGCAGCGGTACTGCCAAATCTAGACATTCAGAATGGGCATTTAGTAAAGTTTAAGCTTTAAATAAAGCAAGTATGTGGCACCATGTTTATTGAAAATCATGTATTTTTAAAAATGAGCTAGTCTCTTGGAGGAACCCAGCCTTTTATTGCTAATACTAAACATACATAGGCATATCTGATACTCTGATTATGAACACATTGATAATATTGGATGTACAGCGGTATATCTAAGCAAACCACAGAGAGAGAGAGAGAGAGAGAGAGAGAGAGAGAGACTGAATAATTCATGTGGCCAGCAGCCTGGAAAAGTATCAATATTACATGAGTTAGCTAACTATCAAATTAAATACCTTTTTTTTTTTTTTTTTTTTGGTGCAGGGTCTCACTATATAGTTCAGGCTAGCCTTGAACTCACTATGTAACCTAGCCTGCCCTTGAACTAAAGGTGATCCTCCTGTGTCAGCCTCCAGAGTGCAGGGATCACAGGCATGCACCATCAAGCCCAGTGCAATGTTAAATACTTTTGGGGAACAGAGAAGGAGCTCAGCCCCGGGAAACGGCACCTGAGTGGCCCGTCTCTGTGGAACTATCTGTTGGCTGGTGAGGCCTGTGGTGCAGAACCAGCCCAGTTCTTTGTGGAACTCTCCCTTGGCAAGTAAGGCCTGTGGGATGGAAGCAGCCCAGTTCTCTATGGAACTCTCCATTGGCAGGTGAGGCCTGCTGCACAAGAACAGCCCTGGGCACTGTGGTCCTCTAGGTTGGGAGGTGAGGCCTGTTCTCCCCTGACCAGCTAATAGCAGAGGCCCCTGTCTGGCCACCACTGTACCCATGGCTGAAGCCTGCATGCTTTCCCTCCATAGCCTAGACACCCTGGTACTGAAGGCCAGCATCCCCCACCATTGAAGTTGTGGTCTGAGCTGTGCACCCCAGCAATTTCCTGGGGATCTTGGGCCCAGCGATCCATAGCTGGTACCATCTTGGGATAAGTTTGATATCCAGGTAAACTAGGGTCCCTAGAGTCCTTTGGTGAGCTGCCTGGATAGCTTGTAGCTCAGCACTTTTCATCTGACATCCAAAATGACAAGATGTAGGAGCAAAATCCAGTCTCAGAACTCAACTCCACCCAGAACAAGTCCAGGATACACTGACATAGGAGAATTTGGAAGCCACATACCTGAAATCTCTGAAATGACCACATCTGAAGTAGAGAAACAACTCCATCGGGCCATAGAAGAGATCAGATCAGAAATAATCTCTCCAGCAAAAAATGAAATGACAATAATATGAAATGAAAGAAATGCTCCACACATCTAGGGAAGAAACATATTAAAAAAATAGATGAACATAGGCAACAGATGGAAATGCTACATGAGCAATTTAGAATGAATTAGAACATATAAAACAAATTTAAAGAGATTCCCAGGAAATCAAAACTTCCACTGAAAGCTTACAAACCCACTTGAATGAAGCTGAAGGTAGAATTTCAGATCTTGAGGACAGCATGGGAGCTAGTGATTGTGGAAGGAAAGATCTGTTAAAATTATCAAGGATCCAGGAAAAATCAATCCAACAGCTGCAAGATAAGGCAAAGAGAAATAATGTCCGAGTAATAGGAGTCAATGAAACAGCAGGAGGCAACACAAATGACATAAAAAGAATATTTGCAGAAATAATAGCAGAAAATTTCCCAAGCATAGAAAAAGACTCTGATGTACAGTAAATGAGGCATATAGAACTCCAACTAGCCATAACCAAAATAAAACCTCACCCAGACATATAATAATCAAGAGCTCAGATATCCAGCAAAAGAACAGAATATTAAAATCTGCTAGAGAAAAGAAACAGATCACCTGTAAAGGAAAGCCCATCAGAGTCACAGAAGACTTCTCAACACAACCATGCAATAGAGAAGAGCTTGTAGTGAGGTATTACAGGTTCTGAGAAAAAACAGCTTCCAACCCAGACTGATGCATCCTGCAAAACTATCCTTCAAATTCAATGGAGCAATAAAATATTTCCACGACAAAGAACAACTGAAGAACTTCATGAGTGCCAAACCAACCTTACAAAAAGTACTAAAAGATATTCTAGACAGAGAAAAAAGAGACCACAATCTCAAAAACAACAATAGAAAGGAATCCTCAAGCAGAGCAAGCAATTAAACAGATGGCAAAAGTAGGAAACCAACAGCAAGTAAATAGCATGACAAGGATAAGCCAACATATATCAGTTATAACCATTAATGTAAATGGCCTCAATTCACCAGTCAAAAGAAACAGACCGGCAGAGTGGATCAGGAAACAAAATCCTATGATATTCTGTACACAGGAAACACACTTTGCTCAAAAGGAAATCCATAGACTGAAAGTCAAAGAATGGAAAACAATTCTCCATGCAACAGGTTCTAGAAAAAAGCAGGGTAGCTATTATGCTTGCAGACAATGTAAACTTCAGACCAAAAACAATCAAAAGAGATGAAGGTTATCACATACTAGTTAGGGGAAAATTGCAAGAGGAAGAGATAACAATCCTAAACATGTATGCACCAAATATTGGAGCACCAAACTATATAAGTCAAATCTTAACAGACATGAAAAACCAAATAATCAAATACTTTTGAACCAGAACACCATGTCACTTAATTGATATTTTAAGCAAGTGTTGTGGGAGGGATTTGATGCCCCATTTCTCCTGACATCAGACCCAAATAAGTGACTCACAATATTTCAGGACTGAAAGAAGCTTCAACTTACCCTGGTAGAATTGCCTTAGCACTAGTGATAATAAATGCTGCCTTTGATGTTACTCTTGTACTGAAAAAAAGTACAGAAATTAGGAATTGTGGTATTTCACTGGAAATGTGCCAAATTTAAAAATTGCCTTTCTTTTCTGACATTTCCCTAAAAAGAAACAAGTATCTCTATTAGTATTTGATATCTTGTTTTATTAGTGTTCTATATCTCTCACACTTTTGTTATGTTTGTAGGTATTTGGTAAATTCCATTACCTAAATTAGGGATTTAGGTAGCGGCCTGAAAGAATTCGTTTGGACAGTATTATGTGGGAAGGAATGAGTCCTTAGATACCAAACCAGGAATATACAAATATTTCTGTCAGATGAAAAGAAAAATAACTTCCTAGGAGTTCTGTGTTTGTAGTAATATGAGTCAAAAGTGCCTGTGTGTTTGTCAGGTCAGTTTGAGGGAAGACAGGGCAGATTCTCCTCTGAACCTTAGAGAATAGTTGTACTTATTCCGCAGTGTTATTTCAGGTATAATGACAAGGAAAATGATCCCTAGCACTGAGAGGAGAATAGAAGGAATGTGATCTTCTCATTTCCTAAAAACAGCATTCAACATCCCCGTCTATCAGATCTGTCTTTTAGCAACTCTGAAAAACTGCTCAGCCCTCACATGCAAGCCAAAGGAATTTTGCTCCAAATTGTCCCTGGGCCTGTGCATGCAGCATCTGATAGGTCCTCAGATGGCAGGCACCACCTGGGAGGCCGAGTGCCAGGAGACCCTGCAGCCTACAGCTAACAAATGTCCCCTGTGTCCACAGGGACCAGCTAAGCCGTGAGGAAATAAAAGGGCAAAAATGACAAATGAAAACAGGGCAAAATGATAAATGGCAGCTCATGGTAGGATGAAGGGTGGCTTTTCTGCCTTTTTCATATAGCCATCTTCCTTCCAATTTAACTTTCCAATAAATGTGCAGGAAATTAATATTAAAAACACTAAAGTGAAAAATGAAAAACAGAAAAGTACCCCCTAACCCAGCATCCCTGAGTTCTATTTCCAGTGGTGAGATCCATTTACAACCCTGCTGGTGACCAGAGGTAGCCCTGTGCTCAGGAGCTCAGGCTGGGCATGAGAGACCTGCGAAGCCTGACTCTCATTCTCTGCTGGGAGTCCTGTGGATTGGCTGAGCACTGTGGGAAGAGGACTTGGGTCAAGAGCTGAGTTCTGGCCTCCAGGCCAGTGCAGTCTGCCCTACCCTCCTCAGGAGGGCATGCAGCAGGGAAAAGCTATTCAGCAGGGTGAGACCCTGGGCAGAGATGGGACTTGGGGGGGTTCAGTTCTCCTCCTGCCCATTCTCTGAGAAGTTCGGGAAAGCTACAGGTTCTGCTATCCCCTTCCAAGCAGGGTGCTTGGCAGCACAGCTCCTTCCCATCAGCACTTGTTTACTGAACATCTCTAGGACGATAAAAGCTGAACAGCATCTGTGGACAAAGTGATGAATTCAGACTTCTCCAGTAAATGCTTAAGATGTGCCAGGCATGGTGGCACATGCCTGTACTCCTAGGACTGAGAGGCTGAGGCAAGAGTATCACCATGAGTTTGAGGCCAGCCTGGGCTACATGGTGAGTTCAAGGCCAGCCTGAACTACGTAGTCAGACCCTCTCTCAAAAAACAAAACAGAAAACAAAGCAGAACAATAAAAAGGTGCTGGGCACCTCACCTCTGCGTCTGGAATCTGGATTCTCCTTAGGTTATCCCTCAGCCTCTACTGCCCAGTGCAGGACAAGGTAAAACAGGGCCCCGGGCCACTGAGGCCCGACACTTCTGTGTGATCTCCAGGGTCCCTTGCCATGGGGTGGGGAGCTTGTGTTTCTTCTCCCATCTCCCCAGCTCTGCAGGCCAGGGGTCAGAAAGCTGGACCAGCACTTCAGAGAACACTTGAAATCTCTCACTCCTACAGGCTGGGCAGGAGTTAGGCTCAAGAGACTCCCAGCCACAATGTACCTGCACTGTCAACGGAGCCCCTTGCCCTCTGTACCCAGTTCCTACTCCGCATTTTCTCTGTGGCCACTGGGAGGAAATGGGTCTCTAGGTGCCTACAGAACACATCACTGTGGTGCCCAGCTAGAGAACACTCTTTCTTCTTTGTCCCTCTACCTGGTATCCTACTTCTTAGAGTCTCTGGGAGGATGGTTCTCCCAAGCTGGGAAGTCAGGACATCCAAAATCCAGCCATGGTTATTGCTTAGCTCATTCTCCAGCCAGATCCAGGATCCTATCACTCCAGCTAGTTAACAAACACTCACTGAGCACCTACAGTGTGGGGGAGATACAGTAGTGAGTGCAAAGAATCAGGGGCTAAGCACCGGGGAGCCTACAACCCGGTGTGGGAGTGGGTATGCGTCAGACAGCAGCAAAAGCAATGTGTACCTGCAATTTATACACACTATCCAGGGGAGAGGAGGCCCTGCAAGGGGGTATGGTCTGAGGCCTGGGCCCTGAGATGAGGGTGCAGCCTGGGCCCAGGGTGGGGTGCAGCCTGGGAAGTACCAGCCCCTTTACTTCCTCCCATTGTATTGGAGGTCTGGGGCTGGCAGGGAGGTCATTCAAACTGGAATGTTCTATAGAAAACTCCAAAAGCCTGCGTGAAAATGAGAGCGTGTGCTATTTTGGTCTCCTCTTATCCATGCACCAACGGGGCTTGGGGAGGATGGTAAAGGTAAATGTCCAGAGAAGCCAGCTGGCCTCAGCCAGCCCTGCTTACCCCAGCGTCTGCCCTGGGTCCCGTGCTATGTTGGGAGGGGGTGGGCACAGAAAGGAGCACTGAGGGGGGGAGGTAAGGCACACAGAGCAGTAGAGAAAGAGGAGGGAAGCAGGGGAGGAGATGCTGCAGCTGCCGCACAGCGCTGTGCCGGCCCGCTGCGCAGTGAGTCACCCACAGTGCCAGCTCCCACGTCCTGCCTCTATTTTTATATCAGCGCCTGCTCCTATCTGACTGTTCAATAAGCCTTCCAGCTGGCGGGGGGGAATCTGATGGTGGAGGATGAGGACCAAGAGGATGATTTAGAGGCCTAAATAGGAATTACAGAGCGATCCTCCCTCACTGGGAGCTCTTTGCCTACTAATCACTAGGCTGTGAGCTGAGCGCTGTTGTGCAGGGCAAGGGGCCAGCAGGGAAGGGGCACAAAGAGTCCAGCAGCTGCCAGCCACCAGCTCGGACACCATGGCAGCTGCAGGAGGGCAGCTGTGCTCACGGCACTCAGACCAGGCACCCACATGACCAGGCTCCTAAGTGCACTGCGGTGTATGTAGCGGACCCCCAGAAGCAAAACCAGGGGACTCGCACCCATAGTCAGATGCCCTAGGGCCGCTTTGTTTACTTTTATTTTTTGGCAGTAGGGTCACATTATGTAGCTGGCCTTGAACTCACCATCCTCCTGAATCAGCCTCTTGGGTGCTGGAATCACAGGTGTGCATCACAACGCCAGTTCCTGGGGTTGCCATTTTGCAAGTGATGTTACCTTTGCCAAGCATTCTGTCTTTGAGCCTCAATTTCCCTATCTGCAAAGGGGGTTCTGTGCCCAGCATTGTCTGTTGGAGAAAGATAGCAGTCAAGGGAACTCAGGGTCAGTGCAAGCTGTGAGATGCTCTGGCAGGGACAGCCCACTCCTTGGTGTGTTTAACAGAGCACTGTCCCACAGCCTCCTGGGGAGCAAGCACTGGCCTTTCCTGGTTGTGATGGGTATGGAAGACTTTCCAAGGTCACTGAAGAGTTCAAGGGCAAGAGGTGCTCAGCCCTGTCCTTTGTTCAGAACCTGGAGCCCCTGTAGGGGATCAGTCTTCTTGCTCAGAAGTCTTTGGGAATCTCCAAGATGACATGTGACCTTCTGTATGGCCACACACACCCAGATCGGACCACTCTTGTGTCCTGGTTTCATTTCTTCACACTGCATTGTAATGTGGGTGTGGCTTATATGGGTTCTGGTGCCTCACAGGACTCAGAAGAGGCAGGTTAGGGTCTCCTCTTCTCCTGGGAGGCACTCAGGTGAACTGGGAGTGTGCAGGTCCTTTCTGACCATGACTTTGGGAGTGATGACAGCCAGAGCCAAGCTGTGCCCATGTCCCCAGCATGGCAGCCCCCTGTTGCTCTCTCCCAGCTTGTGATCTGATGGAGAAGAGGAGGCCCTCTGCATTCAGAAATGCTGTGGGCCCCCTGTGAAAAGCCTGCACTCTGTGACCCAGCTAACCCCAGGGTGTGAAGACCAGGCCTGTGACTGCCCTGCCCACCCCGGCACAGACCTCCTCTTCTGGAGACTCCTGGTGCCATCCCTCCTTACACTTGGCCTGACCCTGAAGGAGGCCAAGGGACACTGATAAGTGACCTGTCCTCTTTCTGCTCCCGTCCTTGGGCAAGTAAGCACAGCATTAAATACACTTTACTGGTCGGTACCTCCAGGGATGTCTCATGCTCTGGGACAGACAAGAGTCATCAGGCCCCACAGAAGCCCCGGGGCCAGGCAGCTCAGCACACAGCCCTGCTCTCGGCACCTCCCCCAGTTCCCTGGGCATGCTCTGTGCACCATGGTAGGAGCCCAGCCCTTCTGAAAATGTCTTCTTTGAAGGCTCCTTGCCCCTTGTCCTCAGGGTTCAGGTGCCCTGGCTTTGTGTCTACCCATCCTGCTGGCAGGGTGTCCTCCCTTGACTTGTAGAATACCCTCCTTCAGGCCCTGATCTCTCACCTGGGTCTTGTTATCTTGAGCCCAAGATTCCCTTATAAAGGCGCCCATGTAGTGCCTTACAGTAGGGCCAGCAGGTGACATCTCTGCCATCATGAGCTAGGGCTGGGCAAGCAGGTATTCCCTCTGCGAGCTGCCTGCCAGGAGGAAAGCAGAGGGTCCCACTTAATAGCGTCAAGAAACAAAGTTCAGGGCAGATCACAGTCTCCACTACTGTATCAAGAAAACTCCGCTTCTCCCAAGGCAAGCAGACCCGGGGTATGTCCTGGAGTGGGAGTCAGCGGGGGACAGGTAACTGTCCCCTCCGGGTGACCTCTTTTGGTTCTGACTCCTGCTGGTTGTCACACCTCATCCACCACTGCAGGGTCCACACCAGATTACAGTACACAGGCTGGTCTTGGGCAGCGCCTCTGGGTAATGCAGAGCAGGCCTGGGGCAGCTTTCTCTGTGGTGTGCAGACAGAGGCTTCTCTGCTGGGCAGTTGGGCAGGGCTCGCAGAGACAGCTGGGCACATGCCTGCCATTCCGCCCAGCACGCTCATCCTCTCAATATAGGTGCTGCTGGCCGGGCAGCCTTCTGCTTTAGGGCAAGGCCAGCGGGGACAGGCCAGGGCAGGCAACAGATCTCTCTCCTTGCATGGCCAGGGCCTGCAGACTGCCTTCTGATTTGTGTGTATTATTAGGTCCTAGGACGCTACAGCCTGGCGGCCCTTGGAAGGCTGGGGCCCATCTGGGTGAGGAGTGTGGTAGGGGTCCTCAGCCCAGCTGGGACACCAGGCTGGGGGCCTCTTCCAGTTGAGCACAGAGGTGTCTTGGGGCTGTTTCCTGCTGTTTCTGAGCCTCAGTCATGGGCCTGCCTTGCTCAGCTGCTGCCACCCACACCTGTGGCTCTTTGTGTTCTGTGAATTCGCTTGTTCTTGGCTGGCTGGGGTGACTTACTCTGCCCACCCTTGGTAATGTGTTTGCTAAGGTGGTTAACATTATAACCCAAACAGGAATGTTTGTCTTGGAATCTGGGTGGTATTGTGCCTGGAGAAGCCCACTCCAACCCATACCCATGGGTCAGAGGGACTGTACGGTCTACCAGCCCACACACCTGATTATGTGACAGTGACTGATGGGAGAGTGGCAGGAACTGGTAATGGAAAGTGGCAGGGATCTTTGGGCAAGGGGACCCCCCCACCCCTTGCCCTGGCTGTGTTGTGCCAGAGGGTGTATCTGTCCATGGCACCAGGCCCTGCTGCCTGAGCCAATCAGCCAGGGAAGAGCTGACATGGACCATCTGGGCATCCCCTGTGCCTGCTGTGCCAAGCCTGGGAAACAAGTCAGTCCGGCTGGGTGCTCCTGCTCTGGGAAGATCCTGTGCAAAGAAGAGGGGAGCCTCACACAAATATGAGGAGCTCTGGTGAGGACTGTGCAGACCGTGGAGGATGGGCAGGGGGCCCCTGCACAGCAACTGCCCAAGCCTGCGGTGTCCTCTACATCCCTCCAGCACAGCATGGCTCCATGCACCCTTGGGTCATCTTCACATCTGTGTTGGGAGCACGTGTATTGTGGCAAGGGTCCTCTGTGCCCATAGTGACACCCAGGGCTCCCGATAATTGGCTCCTGAAGGCCACTTTGTGGGTCCTGATGGACATTAAAATCCCAGAGATGGTGCCCTGGACTAAGTACCGGCTCTTCCATAACCTGGACTTTTTCTGTAGCACCTCTCAGCCCCATAAAGAGCTACTGTGGCCCTTTCCCTATTGGTGCCCTGGCAGGAGGGTCATGAAGGAAGACCAAGGCCCTCAGCCTGTGTAATGCCTGAAACTGGCTGGGAGGAAGGGGACACTTTCTGAAGGTTAGAGGCACGTGGCACTCAGGACATGAAAGACTCCTGTTCTCCCAACTTCACAGCCATCTGCCACACACATCCTGTCCCAGGGTCCCATCCAAGGCACTGTATTTGATCATCCAGATCATCCTGGTTTCTCAGGCTCCTCTGGGCTGTGGCTACTTCTGAGTCTTCCGTTTTATGACCTTGACAGCTTTGGACAGTCCCAGTCAGGTACTGATAGACCGTTTTATTCAGGTTTCTCTGATTTTTTTTCACAGTCAGATTGGGACTGTGGGTTTCTGGGAAGAATACTAGGGAGGCAAAGGGCCCTCTTGTTCCCATCGTGCTGGCCCGTGGCATCCCTCCTGATGCCCAGCTCACAGCTTGATGAAGGTGCTGACTGCCAGCGCTCCTCCTAAGGTACCCTTTTCACTTCCTTATAGTTTCCTCCAGAGTCCAGGTTTGGGGATTAAAGCCTACCTCTGGGGCAGGGGATGTCACATGACCATTTAAATCCTTGTAAGGGACCCTGCTCCTTCTCACCCAATAATTATTTATCCAAATATAACCCACATCACCTAGATTTACCTATATTTATTTTACACATTGGGTTATAGACCAGCGCCATTTTACTTATCTTATGCTCAACCGACTCCACATCTGGCCACTAGCAGCCTTTTGGGCTGGTTTCTGTGCTCCTTTGGTTACAGAGCACTTCCCCGCTTTTGGATACCACAATGTTCCCTGGGTTCCTGCTGTCATTTTCTTGTTGGAATCAACCATTTCTGCAAAAGTCTAATCCCTGTATCAGAGGACAGTACTGCGAAGCCAACATCCGGGAGTAGGAGCTTGTTGCATTAGGGCTGGGCGTCATTTCCAGGCACTCTCTGCAGATGGCTGGGAGACCTGGCTGTGCGCCACTTGGGTGTGCGCCCCTCTCCGACAAGTGACCCATCTCCACGTCTGCATGTGTTCAGCTAACCATGAGCTCATGCTGATATCACTGACTAATCTAGTACAATGAAGTTCTTTTAGGCAGCTTTTGAAGGCCCCATAAACATCAAGTGAATCTGGCACTGTACTTCCTCAGAGGCAAATGTGAACATGAAAACAGAGGCTTTAGTCCTATGCATGGGACAAGGATCCTAGGTTTTCCACAGATGGAATGAAGTCAGCTCAGCTCCACTGTAGACAGCTATAGGACTCAGTGACATCTACCTGTGCCGAGGACAATGATTTCCTGTTTTCTCTTTTGTCAGCCGTGATGTGAATGTACACAGAGACAGACTCAGAGACACCCCACACACAGGAAGAGCAGTGCCCTCTCTCCAGAGCCAGCCCCAGTTGGGAACAAGAACATGTTGACTTCCTGGTGGCCATGTCTCCTGGACTGTGTTGCTCTCTGGTCTCTGGCCACCATTCTCACCCCTTCTCTAACTGTAGGGCCTTAACAACTTCAGGTGCTCCCACCAGCCTGTCCGCTGAATAATGACCCTGCCCTCCTATGCTGGTACCTGGGGCCCCCACATCTGAGTGGGACAGGCCCATGGTGCTGCAGAAGATGCCACCTGGAGCACTGAAGGAGGCCTGGAATCACAGGTCCTTTTAAGAAGGAGAAGAAGCCAGAGTCATGGGAGTGTGATGGTGGCAGCTGAGGTCACAGCAGTCTGTGAGCCAGGAGCACAGGTGGCCTCTGAAGAGCAGTAAAGCCTGGCCAAGAGCTTACTTTGAGACCTGCTTTGGATGTCTGACCTCCAGGGGCATCAGACATCCAAAGGCTGAATTTGTCTCTTAAGCCTCTAAGTTTGTAGTAATTTGTTACAGTAGCCATAGGAAGTAAACGTAAGTGTTTCAGGACAGGGCCCTTTTCTGGGTGGATTACCCCTTCTTGGTCTGGACCAAACCTTCTAGAGGGCAACAGCGACTGTGTGGGGCATGAGCACATTTCCCTTTGGATCCATAGTGTCGGCATGGACCCCAGGGTTACTGTCATGGATGTTCGTGCAAGGATCTGGTTCCTCTATATCAGAATCAAATGCTACCCATATCAGCCTTCCCTGGAATGGGGACAAAGCTGATGTTCTCTCTTGAGAGTTCTTGCTGACTTCTCTTTGGAAGGCCTTTGCTACTTGGAGCATCTCCATTTCCTGAATACCAGCTACACCAATAACCTGCAGATAGGTTGACTTTCCCTTGCTAGATAATAGTGAATCCTGGGAAAAGCAGCTTCCCGAAGCAGTGAGACCCAGGGCGTCTGCGTGCATGTGTTTGTGATTGTGTGGGTCCTAAGTATTCCAACCCTCTCCAGCAACAGGCAAAACTTTGCTGGGATTGCAGAAGCCCTTGGAAACCCCACTTTGTTCTTCATGCATTGTAGCCGGTTTAAGACTGAGCCATAAATACATCCTTTGCTGTAGGTAGCCTGCATCTCCCGGTGGAACCTTCCAGATGCAGGACATGAGCACACTGGAAAGCTGGGCCCTGAGAGCCAGCTCCATGCTGTTGGATGGTCTCTTCAGAGCTGGTGTGCCCTCTCTGGGCACGTTACCCTAGCCTTGCCATGCTGACATTATTGTTGCCATTTTATACAGAGTAGTCTTTTCTCTTTTTTTGAAGGAGGGATTGAACCTGAGCCCCCTGAACACAGAGCCTGGCACACTAGTCAAGCACTCTACCACTGAGCTGTACCCTTAGCTCTTTATCAAATTTTATTTTAAGACAGAATCTCACTAAGTTGCCCAGGTTGACCTCATACCCACGTCTGTCACTGTCACTTTTTCAACCTTTAGAAATTTGATGGGTTAAAAAAATTAACTTCTAGCTTTATATGTCTTCTTTGTTTACTAGCAAAGTTGAACTTTGTTTTCACGGGGTGTGTGAATAATGTGCTCACTGCCAATGTTCTGTCTTATGACTTGCCTGTGTGTAGCCTCTGAGCGTGTGTTGAAAGGCACACCTGTTTTGTCTGCTCCTCTTACCAGTCTGCGAGCCCACTTCACACCCTAATTTCTGGGCATATCCATGTTTTATGGCTCATGACCATAAGGAAGCTTTTTGCCGAATGCAAAGCCAAGAGGATTTGCAGTTCCACGCGTTAGCAGCTACATCTTTGCGGTTGGAGTCTATTTTTTAATTTTATGCTGGCAGGAAAAGGTCTTGTTACTGGGGACAATGAATTTTCCTCCTTTGAGTGTCTACTATCAACATGGCTGAGGGCACCTCTTGACCTTTGCCAGCTCTCAGGATGCCTGGCTGGCATGGTGAGAAATGTCAGGTGTTTGCATCCCAGGCGACAGGGAGAGAGCCATGGCAGGGGCTCAGACCAGGAGGCCAAAGCTCTCTCAATTCGCTGGGTTCTGGCAAGAAATAGTCTTTTGGTTTCAGTGAAAATGTGAGGGAGTAGGGTGGGTACCTGCAGGGACACTGCTAGAGGTGTGTGTGTGGTGTGTGTGTGTGTGTGTGTGAGAGAGAGAGAGAGAGAGATTGAAGAGAGAGAGAACTTTTACTTCATTTCTGAACTTCTTGAGCTCGTGAATGGATTCATGAACTTTCCTGATGTTTTATTATAAAAAGTCTTGACAATACAGAAATTCATTGAGGACGGTGCATGAGCACCTACATGCACTGCTAGAGTCCAGGCCAGCACCTGTCCTCCCATCTGCCCATCTCTACTCACCTTCATCCCTCGGATACCGGCATGCCTTTCAAGGTAAATTGCAAATCAAGGTAAATTGCATTCCTGAAATGTTTGCTGTAATCAACTTTGTAGTCTGGTTTACACAGAAGTGTTTAAATAAAATGACCCTCAAGGTTATATCCGATTTGAGGGTGACAAATGAAGCACTCTTCAGGAAAAAGATTTCAAGCCCCTACTGAGGAATGTAGTTCCCTTAATTTCTTCGATAGAGATGACATGTGAGGTTTTGCTGTTACTGTGGAAAAGTGAGAGAACAGAGCAAAAAGGAAAAAATGAAAATCACTCTGAGAGCTGAGTTTTGCTATGTTTTCATCTGAATCCTCCCAGTACAAATAGATATACATAAACAAATGGGACCCTGTTTCTCTAACCATGTCAAAGATAAGTGAGACAATCTTTCTGTAAGAATAGAGATGTAGCTCCCATCCTTCTATGAAACTTACGTTTCAAGGCAGCCCATGGAGGTCAGTGTAACTCAACAGTCCCACATTGCACATGGAAAGACGAGGCTAAGAAGGTCTGGAAACAGCATGGGCATCAGCAAGTGCTAAGTGCAGAGCCGGAACTTGCACTCAAGTCTGGCTTAACACCATGCATATACACTCAGCTGCTGCATTTGTTTCCTTCCCAAAAGAAATTAGCATTCCTGAATGTATTCTAGGAAATGAAAAATGCCTTTGGGTGGTGGAGAAGGCTTTTGGCAATAAGAGTAGCATTTAGAAGTATTTGGCTGCATTAAGAGATATGGTGGCAAGTGAGGATCAGCCAGCTGGCCACGCTGAGCAGTGCTGGAGCCCGGCAAGGTATGCAGGTGCAGTGGCCTCCTCTGGAGAGCTGGGCAGCTGCAGAGGTCGGGCCCTCCCTGTGGCTGATGTCCGCCTCTTGGAGCACTTGTTTGGTTCTTCCCTGGAAGCAGGTGGTTTCCTGGTTCCTCTGGCCTGCTTTAGAGAACAGACACCCTCAGCTCCAAACTTACACTTGAAGGTCCAACCATTTCAAAGCACAGCTCTCTGAGGAATTCCAGGAGCAAGAAAATCTGCCTGAAATCAAGGACTTGCCCCTGACCTGGGAGTAATGGCCGGGGAAAGTGCGTCCCAGCATGGACGTGGCCAAGGGGATTTCACGGTCATGATCAAGGAGGGGAGAACAGACAGCTCAAGGGCAAGATGAGCAAATGACCCTCAAAACACTTTTACCTGGGCTGGGTATGGTGATACATGGCTGTAATCCTAGAACTCTGGGAGGCTGAGGCAGGAGGATCAGAAGTTTGAGCCCAGCTGGAGCAATTGAGTGAGACCTTGTTTCAGAATAAAATATAAAAAGGGCTGGGGATGTAGCTCAGCATGAAGGCCCTAAGTTCAATCCCCAATTCCCTTCCCCCCAAAAATTCACCTGGTGGAGACCAGTGGTCTGAGAACCACGCAGTGCCACATTCTGCCCACCCCTATTATTGGAGCCCTTACTGCCACCAACTCCTCACCCAAGAAAGAGCCAGGGGCCCCACGCGTCCTTAGCAGACTCATTGACACTATAACAAGGATAGATCTCAGCATGCTTTGAGCATTTCAGTGTTTCAAATCTGTGTGTCACGACACGAGGGCTTGGGCTGGTGTTTTCTTTTTTTTAATTGTTATTCTTTGGTGTGTGCTTGTGTGTTACTGGGAATGGAATCTGAAGCCTTTGCACTGAGCTACGTCCTCAGGACTGTTTTTTGTTTTGCTTTGTTTTTTTTAAGTTTTGAGACAGAGTCTCGCTACGTTGACCCAGACTGGGCTCCAACTTGGGATTCCCCTGCTTCAGCCTCCCAGAGGCATATACCACCACATCTGGCTTTTCGCTCTGAGTCCTTATGAGATTTCACTGTCTTTATTACTTTTCTTGGAAAGGCAGATGCTTGCAAACAAAACCCCATTCCACCTCCTCCTCACAGCCTGGTTCCCAAAAGGACTTAGAATCATTTATACAAGGTGATAAAAGGTGAAACCAGTAGACCCTCCTCTGGTGTGGGTTTGAAGTCCCTGGTTCAGAGGTGAAAGCTAAGGCCATGCTCTGCTCTGTGCCTGCCTTCTGTAGGATGCAGTTACAGGCTCCGGGAGGGAAGATTCCAGATGTTGTTCTATTTCATTAAGATCAGACAGAGTGACTTATTTGACTCAGGGCAGGTGCAAGGAAGGAGGGAAAAGAATTTACAACCTCTGAACTCTTGGTCTCTACAATGTGAACTGAGCCTACTTCATATTTTCACAGCTACATTACCTTGTGTCCCCATCAACATCCTGATCTGAGCAGAAGAAAACTGTGTGCTCTTGGGAGAGATATGATTTTAGTTATGATTTTGCATGAAGGGCCTGAAATGATACTGTGATGAGGACAGAAACGGGTCAAGACATAAACAAACGATTCATCACGTGAAAACCAGCACATGGCTGAGTCCCATGAGCCACGTGTGCTGATCACAAACAGTCAGGAAAAGCAGTTTGTACCTTCACGCGAAACAAAAACAAGTCGCTCTGTCTTGTTCTAGTTCTGGTCCCCAAATAACACAGTCTTGAGCATTTCCTGAGAACCTGGACTCTGACAGAAGCAGCCTTGTCTGTACTTGGGAAGTAATGCAGTACTGCGCATAATTACGTGAGGAGATTTTATTTTTTTGTTGTTGTTTAAATATTTTATTATTAATTGCTTTTTAGAAAAACATAACACACTGTTGTGTTATTTATTAGGCCGTTTAAACAATACTGGTGGTCTTTAAAAATTTTTTTGGATGACCTGATTTTTTTGTTTGTTTGTTTGTTTATTGAAGTCTGGTTTCCTCGCCCCTTTTTGCAAATAAACTGTTTTCTTTTCAAAATAGTTGTCTCTGACTGTACCCTTGATAGTCATAAAAATGTTTTGGTCTAGATGTTAGTGTCCCCTCAAATTCATGGGCTGAACCCTGAGCCCCAGGGTGATGAGTTGGGGGCCCATTGGGAGGTGACCAGTCAGGTGGGGGCACCGCCTGGCACGGCTGGTGCAAGTGCAAGGGGCACGCGTCTCACTCTCTGTCTCTCTGCTGTGTGAGATGCAGGGAGCAGATGCCGCCTGCTGACCAGAGGGTGACCCTCACCAGACGTGGAACCTGACACCTGTGATCCTGGATGTCGGGCCTCTAACACTGTCAGAAATAAATGTCTGTGGTTTATGAACCATGGTCTGTGGCATTTCACTGTAGGAGACCAAACGGACCAAGATAGCTGCTGACTGTTGCTGCACCAGAGATCTCTACAGGAGGAGAAATCCTCTTCATCACCAAACTCTGCTGAACCCCACAATGGGCTCATTTTGACTTCAGTGTATAACAAAGGCCATGGGCACAACCAGCCACAGCACCTCATGACAGGCTTTCGTGAGTTCTCTTTCACAAGCCATGGTGCTGTGGGCTTCACGACTGCCCTCATGAAACTCTGTGAGCTCTCGCTCCCAGTATACAGGGCCTGTCAGGAGGCTGCAGTGCTTCCACCCCACCTGCTGCTCACAGTCTTGTCCTAGAAAGGATTTAGGATTGGTTAGACACGGTGATAAAAATGGCATATAAACAAGTGAAGAGACTGGTACAGTGAGGGTTAGAGAGCTGAGGTGGACCAGGCATGAGACACATGCCTCGAGGTGGTAAAGTGTACACCACACTTGGTTCTGAGCTTACGGGCTGCTTCTGTTAAGAGACAAATACCAGCAGGCATATTTTTGTACTGATTATGGGGGGGTTGGTTCTAGTGCTTGGATATGTTGGGGGCTTTTTGACCCTGGAAGATGGCCTTATTGGTTACCAATTCTTAGAGAGAGCAAAGGACAACCTTGGATGTCACCTGAACCACTCAACACCTGCCCTAATCACCCCTGAGCCAGCTACAGACAGCTGGGGACAGCTGCTCAGAGAACTCAAAATGGAAGACCCCCAGCCTGCTGGCCACCCCTCTGTTCCTTCTGTGGAAATCACTCCACAGGCTCCTGTCTACGATGCCCTCTGTCTGCCCCCTGGCTGCCCTGCGCAACCCCCTGGGCCGCCTGAGAGGCCTCCTGCTTCTAGCACTCTCTGAAAGCAAACCTCTTTCTCACCAAAGGGTTCCGCTTCTGATTAAAAGAAACTCCAGGTGTCTTTTAAGAAGATTCCTGGTGTCTCAGGAGAAAAATAAATCAACGCTTGGAAACATTCTCACTCATGGGAGTGCGACACACACAGGAGATGGTTGTGGAGTCTGTAGTGCAGAGGGCTTGGCTTCTCCATCATTTTCGAACCCGGGAACATGTTACCCTGAGCTACATCCCCAGCTTCTCTTTTAATTTTATTTTTATGTTTCTGTGATGCTAGAGATTGAGTCCAGGGCCTTTGCACTGAGCTACATTCCTGGGCCTTTATAGTTTTGAGACAGGATCTCACTAAATTACAGGCAAGCCTTGAATTTGTGACCTTTTGGCTTTAACCTCCTGAGTAGCTGAGTAACTGCTCATTGCTGAGCAGTTCCTGAGCCTTACTAGATGTTTATCACAACATGTGGGACAATTTTTGACAGATTAGTTGATTATTCTTGGTATTTTTCTTTTTTACCCTCAGAGGCTGGCTGAGAAGCAAAAAAGCAGAGTCAAATTCTTAGCCTCCATTCTAAAATGGATGTGTTGGACATTCAGAACTTAATGTCTTGCAAACTAAGGGCTTCCTGGCAAGAGTTTGGCTTTGGGAAGAGAAGTAAAGCATTGAGAATCAGCATCTTGGAATAAAAGGACCGAGTATATGAAATTCACCTGGGAAGAGCAGATGGGAGGAGCACTGACCTTGCCCATCTCCCCCACGGAAAGCCCCAACCTTGTTTTTTTAAAGACATAGATGAGTACAGTCCTTCTGCCTGCAGATTCTACATCTGAAGATTCAACCAATTGAGGGTTGAAAATATTTTTTTAAAAAATTACATCTGTACTGAACACATGCAGATGTTTTTCTTGTTATTCTCTAAACAATACAGCACAATGACTATTTACATGGCATGGACATGCGTTAAGTTATAAGTAATCTAGGAATGATTTAAAGTATACAAGTGGAACAGGGCATTGTGGTGCACTCAGGCGGCCAAGGCAGAAGGACCACCAAGAGTTCAAGGCCAGCCTGGGCTACATAGTGAGTTAAAGTCTAGCCTGAGCTGTGTAGTAAGACCCTGTCTCACAAACCAAAATAAATACACAGTAGTGGATGTGCATAGGTTGTATACAAACACCATGCCATTTTACAGAAGGGATTTGAGTTTCTACTGAATTTGGTTTCTGCAGGGTATCCTTGAATCATCCATCCCCTGTGGGCACTAAGAGAACATTGTGGATGTTGTATCCAAATAAAAAGACTATAAGTGCACACTTTCAGCGGAATTTCTCTAATTTCCTACATTTTCTGAAATGAATATTACTTTTATAGTATTTCGAAAAATTAGCTTAAAAGCGCACTGGCCCTACTCTGGCGGCTCTGTGTGTCCCTGCAGGTGCGGTGGGTGGTGCCTGGGCTTTGTCAGCTGTGGTTGGGCCAGGGGTGTGGCAGGTGGCTCTTAGGACAACCAGGTGCAGAGAAACCTGTTTTAGTTACCTTATCTGCCCCTGCAGAGGCCTGACCAGAGCTGGCCAGTTGGTCACTGAGGGGCAAGAAGACCCAGTTCTTTCTAGAGATGGGGTTTAGGTGCAGTGGCTCTGTGTGTGGAGGGGCTCTGGGCTCTTTTGCCTCCTTTTCTGTATCTGTCCTTAATTTTTGCACTCTGTCCTACCCCACACACTGGCCTTGGAGGTCTTTATAATGCTAACTGGCTGATAAACCCCTCCTAGGAGACCTCATGTGCCCCAGTGGGCTGCCCTTACCTTCTAAACAGCAAGCCGATAGTACCATCCCTGCTGGATAGGAGTGATTAATTAACTAATTTTACTGAACCAAGAATCCTTGCATTTTAAAGTTGAGTATTTGCAAAGAAACACACAAGGCCATTGTCTTAGTGCATTTAAGCTCCTATAACAAAACACCATAGACTGGACAGCTTATAAAGCAACAAACATTTATTGCTTACCATTCTGGAAGCTGGAAGTCCAAGGTCAAGATAGTAACAGATTTGGTGTCTGATGAGGGTTCTGTCTCTGCTTCATAGCGGGTGCCTCACGTGTGTCCTCACACGCCATGGGTGGAGAGGTCCCTCAGGCTTCTTCCCCATCCATGAGGCTGTACTCCAGGAATCTCACCACTTACCAAAGGCCCCACCTGCTAACACCATCACGCTGGGACGAGGTTCCAGTGTGTGCATTCAGCATGAGCATTCAGCCTACAGTCTCACATCTCAGGCCATGGCCCAGACCAAGGGAGCCGTTCTGCAGCTTAGAGTGCAGGATTCTAGCTCAGACTTGTCACTGAAGCCTGGACAGAGGCCTTCTTATCCTCCTGCCTGGCACAGCACAGCATAGCATCCAACACCAGAGAATACTCTACCCCTATCTCAAGGGACCAGGGGGTGGTTCTGAAGCCTGTCAAGAAGCCCAGGGCTGCTGTGGGGACCAGCCTGGACCTCACTGAAACTTGGACTCTTCTAGGGTACAGCTGGGTGCAGGCCAGCATCTGTAAAGCACTGATCAGGTGCTGGGCTGGCCTTTTCTGCTCCTGCTGCCAGGTTGGTGCCTGAGAGAGCGTCTACCAAGTGAACACAGGGTCCTGTAGGGTCCCCAGGTTTGCACTTTACATGACCACTTAGGGCCTCTTTAAGAAAAAAAGGGGGAGAAAAAAGCTATTTCAAAGTAGAGTGAGAAATCACAACCAACTACAAGCTTTAAGAACTTGTTAGGCTGTGGTATCATCATACAGGAACCTAGTCTTTATGATTAGTTGGCTGCTGTCTCTGTGCTGCTTTCAGGAAGACCTGATCTGGCACCATCTCTCCAGCCTCTCGGACACCTCCTGCACTCCTGTGCTTCTTGTTCTAGGCTCAGCCAGACACAAATTCAGGCCCTGGCAGGGCTGGAACTGCACTGTGCCCAGCATAGTGGGCAAGAGAAGTCTGGGAAGCTGCCTGAGATGGCTGTGCATGGTAGGGGTGCTGAGCACATAAATTTAAACCACAAAACCCAAACTGAAGCATTCCCACGCAACATCCCACCACAGACCCCAGGTTGCCTGCAGTTACCCTGACCCCACAGAGGGAGGTATCTTGGGGTGGGGTTGTGGTTAAGGTGCCTCATTTCTACAAACCTGGCCAACCCAGTCTTGACAGGGACATGTACAAGTGAGAGGTCCCCAGAAGAATTTAATTACCTTTACCAAAAGCCATATAGGCAAATACTTGTAAATATGTGTTGAAAAGAATTGTGAATTGAGTGCAAAACAGGGACTCGGCCCTTGAAGAGCTCACTCATGCAGCGGAGACCCAAGCTTGAGGAGTCAGGACTCTTGTCCCAAGCTGGACCCTGTGTTATCTGAGGCCCCTGTAAGAGCAGGGCCCTGGAGCCAGCCTTGGAGCCAGCCCAGGTCCTCCCACAGAGCCTGGCACAGGACCTGTTTTCAGGCATGGGTGTCAGGGTCCTGAGGCTGGAAGCCATGGCTGTAGACAGCAGGTGTCTGTGTGGCAATGTGAGACGAGGGGAAGGTGGCCCATTTGTTCAGAGGACCTGGCAGAGTTGAAGCCTTCCTGAGCTGACTGGGAACCAAACCCCATTGGGCTCTGGGATTGGGATAGAGGACACAAGGAAAATATTTTCATAAACTCCTGGCTGAGTGTGGGAACAGAGTCCTTCCATGGCTGGTGACCATGAGTTGCAGTGTAGCCGGGCGCCAGGCTCTGCCTGTGGAACAAGGTGGCTCTCCATAGCCTGTGGTCAGCATTCCCCGACCTGCTTGCCTCTCCAGCAGGGGCTCTACCCTGCCGGGTGTCTGACCTGCCACCGTAAGAGCTGCCTGGGGCACTTTTGAGGAGTCTTCGCTCTTCCCCCCATGATGGTGGGGATGTGCTCTTTGGTGTTATGCTGTCCTCTGGGGTCTATAGTCTCATTTTTGCCATCCTCACCTCAGCCCAGCACCCCAGCACCCCTTCACCTCTCGGACAAGGAGAGGGACAAGGTGCATTCATCCTCCCTGGGCACTTCCAGGAGACAGTGGAGGCCAGGCTGGGTCCCCCGGGGCCTGGCCACCTGCGCCCTCTTCCTCCTCCCAGGCCCACAGGTGAGCAACCCAGACCAGCCCACTGCTGCCGCACCCCGGGTCAGTGACCTGAGAAGATCCCATGTCCCTCCTCTCAGCTGTGGCCTTCTGGGAACCCTGGGCTGAACGAGCATCACCCTGGGAGTTGTGAAACATCATCAGCCTCTTTAGAAACTGACTCAGAAAGTTTTGTGTCCTTTTTGACAACCTCCATCACCCCGACTGTGTTCCCCAA
Organism: Dinomys branickii; assembly: GCA_004027595.1. Classification (NCBI taxonomy): domain Eukaryota; kingdom Metazoa; phylum Chordata; class Mammalia; order Rodentia; family Dinomyidae; genus Dinomys; species Dinomys branickii. The sequence goes on from PVLD010003102.1 coordinate 50,825, forward strand.
ACTCTGATCTGTTTTCTGGTTATGTGTTAATTGAACCTTGTTGCCATAAACCCTAAATCTAAATCCCAAAGGAATCAACCTGAAGATTTTGTAATGGGCTTGGATTGATAGCTTCATCGCTTACAAACCCACTGCTGAAAAGAAATTTTAAAGTTCTCTCCTTTCTTATCGTAGGGTGCCCTTTATTTTCAAGAGCACCCTGAGCCACTCCAGAGCTGCGTGGGCTTATGACAGACACCAGTGCTTCCTGCTGCCTCCCCACTCCTCTGGTTGTCCTGCAGCTGACAGCATAACTCCGGCAGAGGAGGACTGCAGCCTGCAGACCCAGACGAAATACAGATGGACCCTCTGAAGATGCTCTGGACTCCTAGGTGTGCTTAGAAGATTTTTCCTAAGTTTTGAAGTATTATAGGGAATTGCAGAAGCACCATAAAGTTGGAAAGCAGGCAGGTATTTCTTCAGTTTGAAAAAGAAAATGTAATAGATTCTAAGAAACTGTCAGTTTGCTTGATATGACGTCCAGAAAACTCCCGGGACTGATGGCTCAACACATAGTTTGTGACTAGTAGGACAATGGCACAGAGACAGCTCAGAACCTGAATTCATTCCAAAAGAACAGGTCATGCCAAACTCATACCACCCTTGTGGATAGGGCACCAAATGCCACTAATAACTTATAGGAATCTGTAGACAGCATTCAATGTTTTTATAAGGGATTTAATACAAAATCCTATGGAGGATGGAGCATTCTGTTCCTGATCCTTGATGCTTAGAAGTAGAAAACTTGGTTATCAAATCTGCATAGTGCAAAGTTGTGGGAAAAGCTTACATGTCAACAACCAAACTCAGCTTACAAGCTTGGCAGCCAGGCCTGGTGATCTGTGCCCATGAACAAGTGAAATGCCACTAAGATCAGTGTCAGGTTTGGTTTAGATTTTTAACAATGAAGGAACATCTTGGCAATTAATGTGAAAGAGCACTGGAGAGTCCAACTGGCCTCAGTGTAAACTGACTACTGAAAGCTGCCCACAGTCCTGCACCACCTCCCTGGACCCAGCATCAGCCCCTGTCCAAGTCATCATATGGGAAATACAGGTTCTACCTTGCTTCTGCTGAGCCATGTCGCAGTTCAGTTCTGAGACCTTCATTTTAAGATCCAGGAATAGTGACCACCATAGGATTTGGCAGGAGGGTTATCAGAATAGGGGAGGTATCCTGGGGCATGCCACACTAAACAGAGTTAAACTTTTCAGTGTTTAGACATGTACATGATTTTAGATTTTTACCTAGGAAAACAACAAAATGCACATTATAAAAACTGAGAGGAAACCGAGAAGACGCTTCTTGCCCCAAGTGTAGTCATCCTAAGTGGGGGAGGCTGGAGCCAGGGCTCAGGGACCAACTTGGCCCCGAGGTTCAGTTTCCTCACCACCAGAGTGAAGGGCTTGACTCATGGTCCTTCATGCTACTGCTGTTGCCCAGAGTGGATGGGTGGCTGAGAGGGCTGTCTCCAAACAGCCAAGAGGCTGAGGTCACCCCATTCCTGAGTGGTCAAGGTGCAGCCAGGCTTGGCTAGTGACGAGTAAATTTTAAAAGGTCACTCTCACTTCCAAAAGCAGAGGGGGCCACTGGGCCAGTGCTGAGCACCTTCTATGGGTAAACTGAGGATTGGCTTCCCCCTTCAGGCCAGCCTCAGTCCCCAGCAAGGACTTCCATTCTCTGTGTGGTAAAGCATCTCATCACAGTTCTGGCCTTTTTCAATTTGCAGGAAAGTTCTTTACCCTGCAGTGAAACCACCTTCTGGGCCTCCAATAAATGTTTCATGAATCTCAATCCCTGTCCTTCCATACCAGGGCCACTCTATTATGAATGAGTTCTTCCATTTTAAGAAGACAAACGATCTGTTCAGAAGGAAAAGGCTAATGGGCTGTTTCCAGCAAGCTTTTCACATAGAGAAAGCGACTCAAGGAGACACTGACTGTAAAATAGTGTGTTTCAGCCTCACAGTGAGCACAGTGAGGTCCACGGCCTCCTGTCATAACTGCACTATCGGGGTCCCCAGGTCAAAACTGCCCTCAGGCTTTCTAGTTCTCTAGAAAGATGGGTAGAATTCCTGAAAACCAATGTGTTTATGGTTGTATTTACTGCAGTGAAAGGATTTTACAGCAGATGAAAAGTATTTGTGTGAAGAGGTGGGTGGGGGCAGAGCCCAGAGGAAATGAAACAGGGGTTTCTTGCTCTTCCTTTTCCACACAGCCAAGAACAGCACGGTCCCCTACCGGCCACCACATGTGGCATTTGCATTGTTTTGCAAACAGAGGCGCTGGCCAGACCTTGGTGTCATCCTGACTGGGCTCCATGGTCAAATGCCCACCTGGCTGACCTCAGCCTCCAACCCTCCCTCAGCTAAAGCTGACTGGGTGACAAAGCCCCATATCATGGTGCACATTCTAGTGTGGTTCAAGCATTCACTCCATATAGAAGGCAGTCATCAGCCAGGTGTTCCAAGGGTTTAGTGATTACTCACCAGGGATGGAGTCAAAGGCTAGACTCCCCATTGAGTAAGGTTAAAATCCTTACTACATGAATCAGGCATGGTGGTGCATACCTGTGATCCCAGTACTGAAGGAAGATGAATCAGGAGGACCACAAGTTCAAACCCAGCCTGGGCAACTTAACAACTTAGAGTCTGTATCAAAAATTTTAAAAACAATAAAAAAGGGTTGGAGATTTAGGCCCTATATTTAATCTCCAGTGCTGTGAGAAACCCCACCCCCAGAAAGATCCAACCTCCATTCAAACGAACAAACACAAAAAAGCAAAAACAACCCCAAGCCTCACTTTACTACATGTATATACAGAAAAGTTTTCTTTTTGATAAGCTTACTAAAGCCAGTCTCTTGTGATTTTGTTTTCTATTTGAGACAAAACCAAGCAGTTGCCTCCTTAGTACTCCCCACATTTTGAACACATATTATCACGCTTAGGAAATTCTGTGTTAAGTGTCAGCATAATATGTCCTATCATGTCTAGCCAAGTCTGTCCAGTGACAGAAAGCTGTGGTATGGGACATGCTGACATGCAACAGCATTGCGTGGATGGGGCCTCCCAGGGGTCTCCCCCCGTCCTCACGGCATGGAAGGGGCAGCTGCCATCAGACCAGCACCTTCATCTCCATTGTGGTTGATGGCTCCAAGGTAGCTGTGGAGCGGTGTCAGTACCCTGGAACTTTGCACTTGATCTGTCATTGTCACCTGTGCCACTTGATAGACCCGCTGTCTCCTCTCAATCTCAGACATCAGTGTCTCTACCTGCCAATGCCGTGTCTTCTGTCTGATGCGCCACTTCTACCGGTGTCTTTCCTAAGGCTCTTAACAAATAAGGTGGGTTACTCCTGTCTTTGGTAAGCATTTTTGTTCAATCCAGTGAGGTCCCAATTTTCTGTTAGACTATTTACTTGTTAGAATAAAAAAGTATCAAAGATTTATCGAAACCATGATGGAGGGGACCAGGGAGTGCATAGTCTGCTCATAGGATTATGGGAGAGATGTGGCACATATGATGGGTTTTTTCCTAGTGAATACCTTAACCTGGAGATGCATTTAGCACACCTAGCCTATTGGCCATCACAGCCCAACAGCACAGCACACTTTGGGGTGTTGCTTCCCTTGGGATCTGCCTTAGTCACTTTCTCATCACTGAGACACAAAACCCAGCACCCACAACTTAAAGGAAGCGAGGTTTATTCTGGCTCATGGCTCTAGCCCATGCTTGGCTGGCCCCAGAGCAGCATGGCATGGTAGAGGGACACAGCAGAGCGAAGCTGATCACTTTGTGATGTCCAGGAAGCAGAGAGAAAAGAGAAGATCTCGGGAGGGAGATAAATTCTTTGAGGCCACGTTCCCCTAGTGACCTGTCTCTTCCTGCCAGAACCCCTCTCCTAACAGCAAGTCAGCCTAAGCTCCCATAATCCATTACCTTCTGAAACTCCGCTTATGAGTGTGTGAGGTTCTTGAGGGACCTCTGGATGTGAACATGGCCCATGGTTGAATAGCAGAGGCTGCCATCCAGGATGGAAAGAGTATCAGACCTCATACCCCTAGCCTGGGGAAAGATTAGAATTCAAAATTTGAAGTATAGTTTCTGCTAAATGTATGTCACTTTGGCACCATTGGAAAGTTGGAGCCATGACTAAATTGGGCTGTTCATAGAAGTATACAGTCACTGGCAAAGAGTGCTGGGCTGGACGGCGGGCTCACAGGGAGTACCTTGGCCTGCCTTCACCTCACCCTCTGGGACCAGCCTCCCCCTCTCTGCACTGCCTGGTGGTGGTGGTGGTGGTGGTGGTGGTAAATGGTACAGCTTTGCTGGAAACAGCAAAATCAGGATGATGGTTCCAATTACATATTGTGGTATAGTAGATCCATGATCTTCTGTGGGCCGTAAACCAGCATGGGAAAAGGTATAGGCATGGAAATGCTTTGTGTGTACATCTATCTTGTCAGGAGGCAGAGTCTGTAGCTTCTATGATATTCTCAAGAATGTGACCCCTGAAGTTGGGAACCACTGACCTCTAGATGAGCCAGAGGTAGAGACCTCGCTCTTTTACACCCTGGCTCAGGCTGGCGAGACACACAACTCTCACCACTTGTAAAAGTTGAATCCCATGTGAACCTGGAGCCCTGTTAAGGCCATGGACAGGGGTACTTACGGTTGCCAATCCATTCTCAGCCCACACAAAGATGCCCACTCTGAGAAGATTTCCAAATCACTTATTTTTCCCCATAACATTATTTCAAACAGTTTTCCAAATGCTGCTCTGGGAAAGGCTGTCGATCACATCCCCCATAATGCCCTGTGAGATCCCCCGTTAGCTGTGTTAGCACAGCCCCAGGGGGTGTGACTGCCCATGTGGCAGGTCCCTTCCAACTTCTCTCCTGTCTTCACCCAAGCACTTGAAGTGAAGCGTGGAATCATGAACTCTTCATTTTTGTTTTGACTCATTTTTGGCGATTTGTTATACCCCTTCTCAATGCAAGCATTTCAGCACATTTAGATATTGATTTCCAGTTGCCCTCCTACGTGAGATCAGCCTAGTTTTATATTATGTACTCCTACAAGTCTCGCTGAATTTTTAAAAAGCTTACCTTTTACATTCATTCTGGAGAATTAATAGCAATTTTCAAACAGTTAAAATGATTTAAAACCTTTCCAAAATATATGAGGATGAAAATCAATAAAAGAGTAAATCAGAGCAAGAAAAGGATAGGGTGGAAAATGGGATAAAACTGTGGTAGGGGAGTCCATGAAAATGGGCCATAAATTGGCTTTAAATGTTCTAGCAGCAAAGGAAACAGAGTTTGCAGCATGCAGGAGGGGAAAAGGGGAAGGAAGTTTGTCAGTGAGGGGTGAGACAGACACCCCTCAGGCTTCTCAAGGGGGCAATGGTGGGCAGGGCCGGGGCCAGGTCTCAGCACTTCCAGGCTCAGAGAAGGGGCCAGGCCATCTTGGACAGAGCCTCTGCAAAGTCAAGCACGAATGCCAAGTGCAGCTCAGCAAGATCACTCCAGAAGGGCTAGAGCAATGCTCCTGAAGTGCACTGCTTTCTAATGAATTGGTCAGGAACAATTTATTTTTATTATCCTTTGCTTATTTTTTTTTGTTAGTACATTTGCAGTATAAAATATCTGCATTCCTTGTGGGGAGTTGGTACATGAACATAACACATCTTTGTTCCCTTTTTTCACCCCCACGTCTTCCAATCCCCTTCCCATTTGAGAAAGGTCCATCTCCTTACTTCCTGTTATCTTTTATTTTGCTCTTATTTATAATTTAGGTTTCTCACATAAAAGAAGCCATGCAATATTCAAATTTGTGTGTCTGATTTATTTCACTTAACATTATGGTCTCAAGGTGCATCAATTTTTCTACAAATGACTCAGATCTATCTTTCTTTATGGCAGAGTTGTTCTCCAGTGTATAAATATCACCTTTTCTTTAGCCATTTGTCTTATCTACTTTTCTTGTTGCTGAGACAAAATACCTGACACTAAAAGTTAAAGGAGGAAAGACGTATTAGCTCATAGTTTGTAGGGGCTGCAGTTCCCAGTTGGCTGGCTCCAAGGCAGAGTGGCATAACAGAGGGGCATTGTAGAGGAGAAACAGTTCACCGTGGGCGCGAGGCACCAAAACGGCGAAGTAAGGAAGAAACAGCAAGTAACAAGCAACCACCACAGCTCTCCTTTGGTCAATTATATTCTGGCCAGGCTCCACGCCCTTAGGATCGGTAGCACTCACACTCAGGGAGGGCCTTCCACTTATCCACTCTCAGAATGCGCCAAACCAATCAGTGGACTAATTTAGTAATCAGACCCTCTATCCCAGCATCACACACTCTAGATCCAGCTACCTCTGAAAAGCCCCATCTATGACCACATGAAGCTTTGGGAGGACATCTAGACACAAGCTATAATATCATTAATCTGCTGATGGACAGATTAGACTGTTTCCAAGATTGAGCTCCTAGACTCATGGGTACACATGTATTGCTGTAGTATGAGATCTTTAACTCTTTTGGGAAGATACCTAGAAGGGGAAAAGCTTGGTGAAATTGAATGTCTAGTTTTATGAGGAATCTCCAAGTGAATTTCCATAATGGTTTTACTAGTTTACATTCCCACTAACAATGTAGAAGGGTTCCTTTTTCCAGAAAATTAGGCTATCCTCCATCACAACTATTTCTTGTTCTCAATAGTTGGAGGCTCCATTTTCTTGGAAACCTGGAGTTTAGATGTTCTGTAGTGTGTAATGAGTGCTTATTCTCGCTTATAGAGATTGATATCCTGATCTACATGGTGGTGGCTGAGGGAGCGATTTCCTCAAAAATGCAAACACACAAGTCACTTGTAAATACACAAGTCACTTGCAGCCCAGAGCCAGCGCCAGGAGGACCAGGAGTACCAGGAGGCTACACCACAGAAGAAGGCAGTGAGTCAGCCTGGGCTTGCTCTTAAAACAGGCATTTCCCAAGCACCACACTGCACACAGAATTCTGTGTTCTGACAAATTGCCATGGTGATCACAGTGTTCTTCATTTGATAGCTTATTATCTAGCAGTCAAGGTAATTGGGGAGATTTCTGCTTCTTTATTAGATGGTTCCAAGAATGGGAACATCAGGGAAGGGGGAAGGGGACTGTTCTGGAGGAACGCCAGGCTCTGTGCTGTGAGTCTTAGAAGGGAGGGAAGGATGGTGACTTGAGGAAGGAGGCAGGCAGAAGGAAAGAGAGGGAGGAGGAAGGATGGTGCACAATGGGCAGAGAGGACACAGTACAGAGAATGCCAAAATTCCCTCAGGGCTGGTGCTGGTAGAAATAGATAGCTGTTGGTGGGGAAGGGGCAGAGGCTCAGTTGGCAGCCATCTGAGTCCCAGGCTGAGCAGCATCTCAGAGAGAAGGTGGGCTGGAGCCCAGGTCAGGGTTTGTGGCTGGTGGGTCCCACAGTGAGCACCACTTCTCAGTAAGTGAAAGTCTCAGGGCAGTTTCTCTTGAAGGATTCCAGAAGCCCCAGTGCTCAGGAGTCTTGCAAACTGGACGTGCATAAGGAGACAGCATGTGGATGGTATTCCAGCTCTGTGGCCTCTGCCATCAACGAAGTCCTGGCCATTTGGTTGGGGGCATTTCCTAAGACTTCTTGGTAGGAACTCAAGCCAAATATTCCATTTTCAATGCACACTCTTGATTTTTCCTATGGCTAGTATGACCTGGAGAAATAAGGCTATGATCATCAGGATTAACCTAGTCAGACAAACACTAGTTTAAATTTTGTCTGTATTAAAGTGCTTGTCTGAGCTAGGCATGGTGGTGCATGACTTTAATCCCTGCACTCTGAGAGACTAAGGCAGGAGAATTGCAAACTGAAAACCAGGATGGGCAATTTAGTAACTCAGTAAAACCTGAGCCAATATAAAAGAAGAACTGGGAATGTAGCTCAGCATGAAGGCCCCGGGTTTAATCTCTGCTACCCCTGCAAAAGGAGGTCCATGTGTCTTATCTATATGAGAATTTCTGGTTGTGTCTGCTGTCAGCAAGAGAGAAAGGGGGAATTAAACAGTGCTGAGCATTGCTGAAGTTTTGCTTATTAAACCCTTTTTGGGGCTGGGGATATAGCTCAGTGGAATAAGTGCTTGCCTAGCAAGCACAGGGTCCTGAGTTCGATCCCCAGTACCGCCAAAAAAAAAAAAAAAACCCTTTTTCTTTGTCCTCATTTAGCAGTCTGAGTCCACCTGAGTGCTCTGCACACTGAGATCCACTCCCAGACCTTGGGTGTGGCTCACCATCACCCCGAACCAGCAAGCCCCTGAGGGCTCAGTTAGGCCTGACCTGCTGCACACTTTGGTTTGGTTCTGGTCTTTGCTCTCTGCAGATCCATGAAGAGGGCTGATGTTTGTGACCACATTCTCACTCCTGATACTGTGACTAGCCAGCCCCAACTGAGGGCGGGGCCAGAGAGGGAAGTGGCTCAGGAAATGTTGTCTGATGGACAGACACATGCCTTGGTCTCAGAGGCAGCACTGGGGTGACCCTGTATCCGGGAGAATGGAAGTACCATCAACAGAAATTAAGAATTAAGAAGGGATTGGTTGTGGGGTTCAGAAAAGTCAGGCGTGGAGGTATTGACAAGATGTGCCCAAGAACACAATGGCCAGGAGGTTGGAAGGGTGGCCTGGACCTACAGGGAGGTTTAGACACTGAGACATCTATGCCCACTCTACACACTGAGATATGGGAGATATGAGTAACCTGGTCCACAGGGATAGGCACTGCCATATCCTGTGCAGAGGTGGCATGTGTAGACAGGTAACCCACCTGCCAGCACCAGCCCTCAGCAGAGCACACCTGTGTAGGGAGAGCCCAGTACACCCTCAGAATCACAGGAACTCACAGTCCCAGTTGCTTTACACTACCTGCTCTGTAGCAATTTAATTAAGACCCACTGGGCCCTGCATTTCTCCCGCGGGTGCTCGGCACCCTCTCTTCCCTATACTAAGTATTTGATAAGGTTGTTTTGACTGCAAACATCAGAGACCAACAGAGCCAGCTTGAACAAAAGGGGGATTCGATGAGAAAGTTTCTGAGAAGTGCCGAGGAAGAGAAGGCAGGTTAGTAGGGAGAAGGGAAGTCAGCCTCTGTGGAGTCAGCCGCAAATGGTGGAGTCCTTCCCGCAATGTTTGGCACTCACTTGCGTTCTCAGAGGAACAGAACAGTCCCCTTGGCCAGTGTGCACTTCGGTGCTTCAGCCGAGATGGGGTCAGGACTTGGTGATATGGAAAAGGCAGGGGAGCCGGGCCCCTGGGGCGCACCCACCCTACACAGCCGGGCCCTGTCCAGATTTCCCACAACGTTTTTCCTGTCCAATCTTTCTGCAGCAACTGTATCAAGGCTTTTATAACGGGGGCGGAATTAGTGTGGGGCAGCTCTCAACACTAACAACTGCCGTAACATTGTACACAACTGCACCACGCAGGAGAAATCAGTCGCAGCGTTTAAAACCTGAGCAGAGAGCTAGGTTTTAATCTGTATTTTAACACACGTCAGTGTGTTGATAGGAAAGGGCTCGTACTAAAGCAAAGATGGGCTGAAAGCCAGAGTAACAGGTGTTCCGAGCAGAGAATAAGGGAGCGGGCCGGGGACTTTAGGGGCACACGCAAGGCCAAGGCCTCGCAGGAGGGGCGCTCCTAGGCTCGGGTCCTCTCCCCTCCAGGCCAGTCCGGGTGGGAACGTCGTCCGCCAGAGCGGAGGCTGGGGCGCGGGCCGGGCGCACGGGGAGGCGTCTGCTCCGGGGTGGGGCGGTGCTTTCGCCTCCGGCTGCCGCAGGGTCCCGGACGCCGGCGACATCTTGCCGAGGAGCAGCGACAGCCACCGCGCTTCAGCTGCTACGTCCCGCAGCCCCAGAGGGACCCAGGATAGGGGAGGTGACGCCGTGCTTGCCCGGAGAGCGTCCCTCCGCCACCTAGCTCGGCCGGGGTGAGAAGCCTCTACCTTCCCCCGCGCGCATCTGCGCGGCCCCACTTACGGCTCCGCCCTCGCCCCCGCCCCGCACCCCTGGCCAGAGGCCGCCTACGCGAGGCGCCCCGCCCCTCCGCAAAACCCGCCCCCTCCCCGTCGGCCTCCACCCCCGCCCTTGCTTCCCCTCCCCCCACCTGCCCCGTCCCGCCCTCGGTCCCTCTCCTCCCCCGCCCCGCCCCCTCCCTCCCCCTCCGGGCGGGGCTCGAGTTTGAACTGCGCGGCGGGCCAGGCCGGGCGGGGTGGGCTCTGTGTCGTGAGTTCCGTGGGTTCGCGTAGCAAGCAGCGCGCGGCACCATGTCCCCGGGCAGCGGGGTGAAGAGCGAGTACATGAAGCGCTACCGTGAGCCGCGGTGGGACCAGTACGCCTCCTGCTACCGCGAGCTGCTACGCTACCGCCTGGGCCGCCGGCTGCTGGAACAGGCGCACGCGCCCTGGCTGTGGGACTCCTGGGGCCCTGACAGCGCGTCGGACGGCTCGGCCTCTCCAGCCCCCGATCCCTCGCCCGGCTGCGCGCCGGCCTCGCCCGCGGAGGCCGGGGAGGCCGGGGAGCGGGGCGCAGAAGCCCCAGAAGCCGCGGAGGCCCCAGAGGCCGCGGAGGCCGGGGGCGCGGAAACCCGGGACCAGCAGGACGCCGCGCTGCCAGGTACCTGACCGGGGGCGCGCGAGGTGCGGGGCGGGCACCCGGCGCGGGCGTCCGAGCTGCTCGGGGCAGCGCTTCCTGTTTCGTATTTTGGTTAGCTTTCTGGTTTTGTTTTGGTTTGCTTGGGGGATGGAGAACGCGCCTCCCTTGGTCACTGGAGGAAGGCGTGGCCCGCCTGCGCCGTCCCCGCCGCGTCCTTAGGTGGTGGGAGGGACTCCGGAGGACTTCAGGGCCGGGGTCTTGCCTAGCGTGTTGATTCTGCGCGCCTCTCGCGATGAGAAGCACGGGCTGACCGCTCCTTCGAGGTGTGCAACCTGTGCCCTCGGGGCTCTCGTCGGTGCGCAGGTGCCCTCCACTTCCTGCCCGCCCCGGCCCTACCTCCCTCTGCCAGGCGCGGAGCTGGGGCGCCGGTGCCAGGCGGTTTCGGTGGTGGGGTCCTTCTCGGTGCCCAAGTAGGGCAGGCCTCGCCGCGAAGTCCCCGGACCCTAAGAGACGCTGAAAAAAATAACAGCAATTTACTGACAGCCTATTACACATCCCCTCACCGATCTGTACTTTCTCATCCAGTGTTCGAAACAGTCGTGAGCTATAGGAGCACAATTTCAGTCTCTGTTTTTATAAATGAAGACATGGAGTCTCGCGATGCATGAGCAAAGTCTTAGGAGGTGGAACCTTGACTGTGAGTCTGGCTAGGCGGTTGGTCACCGTGTTAGCTGTTCTCACATCATCCGTGGCAGAGCGACCTACTGTCACGTCGCTTGAGTCCCCACCATCTCCTGAAGCTTGAGTGATCATTGCTAGAAACCAGCGCAGCAGACTGCGAAGGCAGCAGCTACGCGCTCCCGGCCACTCCTGTGCGAACCACCCACATGCTCAGTTAGGAAATGTACCGTGTCAGGCTGAACCGGCTTCTCCTCCCTTCGCTGTCAGTGAAGGAGTTGCAAACTGCAATGTGCTGTATAGAAACTGTTCAGGCGGCATCTTAGCTCGAAGGGTACCTGTGAGGTGTCTTGAGTTCATGACTGGTGTGCCTGGCGTGCTTTCCGTGGAGATACGGGCTCCTCCTCATGAACACTGCAACGCTTTGCTAAAATTTCTAATTTAGGCATCAGGGAAAAGAAAGGATGTTTTCTTTTAGAACTCACCATCACAGGCCTTTTTCCATTGCCACTTCCTACAAAGACCCTCTCTATTCTTGCTTTGGACAAGCTTTAAAAACAATTTTTTTTTCTCTATGAGACCCAGGTGTGCTCTACCACCAAGCTACATCTCCAGCCCTTTTTATCTCCAGTTTATTATTTTGATACAAGGCCTTGCTAAATTGTCAGGCAGGACTCTTAACTTGTGAGTCTTCTGCCACAGCTTCCCTGTTGCGAGGATTACAGATCTGGCCACCTTGCTAGGCTTTTTAAAAATGTTTTCACATGGATACTTTTATATATTAGAGTGATGACCACTCTTTGGGATTGGTATTAAAAATACTTTTCTTATTGAAGCTATTTGTACATAGAATCATGTATTTCTGTACAGCTTATTGCAAAAATATGGTGATCGTCAGCCATACACACATGCCAAGTCCTGCTTGATAGCTGATTGCTTCCAGCTCTTCTGGCTTTTCTCAGAGCTGCCCTACCTTGCATCTCGTGATCCCTTTTTCCTTCAGCCAACACGCCGGGTTGGTTCACTATCATGATCATCTCAGCTTCTCCCTCTGGGGCCTCCGACCTACTTCTGTCGGGCCTGGCTGCTGCCCTGGCCCTGCTGCCTCTAGCACTGCCTAGCTTCTCTCTGGTAATAGCCACTGCCAAGTGGCCACTGCGATCTTTGCCTTGGTCTGCCCCTCCTTGGTGGTGCTCACCTTCAGGCTGCCTGAGAGGAGCTCGAGGCTGATTTTCTGAGATCAGCATCGGAAGACAGCTTTACTCCACTCGCACAGTTGTGGCTGGAGGAGGAATTCTGGGTCAAAACTAGTTGTCTCTTTAAAAATCCAAAGGGGAATGCTCCGCTATTCATCTCCCCACCTTAGGAAGCTGTTAGGGTCTTCTCTTTGTTCTTCCTGTCTGAAACTGACCTAGGTCTGTTTTCCTCCATTGTGTTTGCAACTTGGTAAGTCTGTGTAGTCAAACTCATGTTTTTAATGCTGGGAAGTTTTCTTGAATTATTTTATTTTTTTGAGGGGGCCTCACATGCTATGCAAGTGCTGTACCACTGAGCCCATCTCCAGACCATCTTCTCTTTGTTTTACAATATAATTATTTTTTTGAGACAGGGTCTTGCTATGGAGTTCAGGCTGGCCTTGAACTCACTATGTAGCTCAGCTCAGGCAGGCCTCAAATGCCTACAATCCTCCTGCCTCAACCTTCTTAGTGCTGAGATTATTACAGGCTTGTGCTACTACACTTGGCTACAAGAGTATTTAAAACTAATACATGACAACAAAAATTATACATATTTATAGGGCATTTTGTGATGTTTGTATACATGTATAATGTTTAAATCAGGCTAAGCATATATTCTCAAACATTTGCCATCTCCTTATGGTGAAACCATTTAAATCTAGCTTTTTGAGATATACAGTACTTTTTATTTTGTTTTGACAAGATCTCTCACTATGTAGTTCTAGCCCCCACCCCTCAGTACTGAGGATTAATGTCCTCAGCCCTATTTTGAGACAGTATCTCACTAAATTGCCCATGCGTGTTTTGAACTGCTGATCCTCCTGCCTCAGCCTCCTTAGTGCTGGGATTACAGGCATGTGCCACCACACCCTCCTTCTTGATCCTGTCTAACTTTACCCCTTGATCAGTATCCCTCTCAGTATCCACGAGATCTACTTTTCTGGATTTCATGTGTGAGGGAGGTGCAGTGTTTATTTTTCTTTACCTGCTTTATTTCACTAACATAGGATGTGAGGGTGACCTGACTGCAACATCTGTCACCCCATTGATTGCCAGGGGTGATTCGGCTGATCTGGCTGGCTAGGCAGGTGTCCCCTTCCTCCCTCAATGCTCCATGTGTGTCCCTCCCGAAGCTGAGCGCTAGATCAAAGACGACAACCACCCCCGGTGGAGGGGGACTGACCTTTCCTTAGTCAAGGGCACACGAGTAGCTGTGCGCTCCTGCTGGAACCTCCACACAAGTCTTAAGGCATATTTCACTGACATAATGATCTCTAGTTCCATCCCTGTTGTTGTAAATCACAAGATTTTGTCCCTGTTTATGGCCACATAGTATTTCATTATGTATATGTGCACATTTTCTTTAACTGTTCACCCATTGATGAACAGGTTGTTTCCATTTCTTGGCTGCTGTAAACAGACTTGACATGGGAGTGCAGGCGTCTCTTCTATGTGCCGATTTCATGTCCCTTGTCTATACACCCATTAGTAGGATTACTGGGTCATGTGGTAGTTGTGTTTTTAATTTTAAAAATTAAAAAAAAATTTTTGGCAGTACCAGGGATCAAACTCAGGACCTTGCACTTGGCAGGCAGGCGCTTATTCCACAGAGCTATATCCCTGGGGCCCTTTTTAATTTTTTGAGGTGCCTCCATGCTGTTTTCTGTAATCACTGTACTAATTTACACTTACACCACAGCACAGAGGTTTTGATTTCATTGCAACACTGGCAGCTTTGTTATATTTTGCCCTTTTGATCGTAGCCATTCTCATTGGAATGAGGTGGTTTTCAGTTTGCATTTCCCCGAGGGTTAGTAATGTTGAGCGTTTTCCGAAGCTTCTTTCTCTTCCCACCCCCTGCCCTTTGCCCTTGCCCTCTCCCCGTTGTTGGGGATTGACCCAGGGCCTTTATCCTAAGCTCCGCCCCCAGCTATTATTATTATTCTTGGTATGTAACTTCGTCGCCCAGACCGGGCTCAAACTTGTAGTCCTTCTCTTGCCTCAGTCTCCCAGAGCGCTGGGATTTCATAATTCTTTTTGTGCTAGGATTTTATAATTCTCTTGCCTATTTTATTTTATTTTTTCCACTACCAGGAATCGAACTCTGGACCTCACAATTGCCAGGCAGGCGCTTGTGCCACTGAGCTATATCCCCAGCCCCTGGTGCCCATTTTAAAATTGGACTATTTGGAGTTTACTGGATATTAACCCTTGTCACATGTATAGTTGGTTTTTTTCTGTGGATCTTAGATGGATGTTGGACTTTATGAATATACTCTGTAATTTTCTAGTTTATTTTCTCTCCCACTTCCCATCTGTCTTTCTGTTCTATTTTTCTGGGTAATATTCTGAACCAAATCTTCCAACTCGTCATACATTTTTCATTTGTGGGCTGCTACTTACAGTGTTTTTAAATTTAAGAGGCCTTGAATTGTTTTCTGAACCTGCTTTCTTCCCTCCCTCCCTGTCTCCTTCCCATTCCCTTTTTAAAAACAGAATCTGGTTCTTGATTCGTGTACGTAATTTTTTTTTTCTTTTAGACACAGGGTCTCTTGTGTAGTTCAGGCTTCCCTTGAGCTCACCATGTAGCCCAAGCTGGCTTCAAACTCACAGCAGTCCTTCTGCCTGAGCCTCCCAAGTGCTAGAATTGCCCGAATGCACCACCGTGCCTGGCCCATAGATCTTTCCCTGCTGAGGCTATTACTAGAAGATTGTCTTCTCTCAGTTTTTCAGGCATAGTCTATTTTACACCCCCTGCTTTTCTTTTTTGCTTGTAATTCTGTATTGCCATGTTGGAGGCTTTGTTCAAATGTTCAAATTCTTGGCTTCTCCTTATTTAAGAGAGGGGTATGAAAAGCTCTCTGGAAGTTTCGTGCATGCGCATGGATATGTGGGAGGTGGCATTGCTCAGCGATGTGGAGCTCCTTCCCATGCTTCAAAGAGTGCGCTAGAGCGTCTCCAATTCCTTATTTCATAGCCCCTTTTTTAGATAAAATTTTATTTTAGAAAAGTTTACATGTGCATGATTTTAAACAGTGTGCTTAAAACGAACAAAAATGTTATCCCCTTCTCTACACACGTCCCTTACTCCTTCTCTTTTTAGCTTTTCTTTTAGCATTGATCAGCCTTTTCTCATTTAGTCTTATTAGATGGCCTTTGGATTTTTTTTTTTTCTTTTTTTTTTTTTTGAGAAAAAGTCTCACTGTGTAGCTGAGGCTGGCCTTAAATTCACTATGCAGCCCAGGCTGGCCCCATATTTGCAGTGCTCCTCTTGCCTGGATTACAGGTGTGCACCACCATGCCTGGAGGCCTTTGGATGTTAAACATTACATATGACTTTGTTTATAGGCGATGAAGGCTTAGCTCGTGATCTTAGCTCTGCCACTCCATTCCATCCCAGACCTGCACTGACACCCATCCCAGTGCTAATCCCTACAATATTAATTCTGTTACTGTTTCTGTATGATGGGTCGCCTGAATTAAGGTTAGGTAATGATTTGCTGTCGAACCATGTAATATAGTCTGACCGTATTTTCTCTGTTATAATTTGTTTTTCCTAAAATTAATCATTGCTTCATTTATTTGTTTGCTTAGTTTTTGTATTCCTATCACTAACTCAGCCTGAAATGGCCTGGTAGTGTTGTAGAACTGGTCTGTTAGTCTGTTAGACACAACAGAGGCTTGATTGACTGGCTGTTTCCCTTGGAGACCTTTTCTTGGAGCCCTTAATCTCCCTCCTGTCCAGAGTCTGCCATCCAGGTCCGGCCTGCTGGCTGGGGTCTTCCTCCTCCACATGTGTCCCAAAACCCTTCCCACCCTGGCCTTTGAGCAGGGCCGCACCGGGGCACGGCTGCTCTTCTGTTTCCTTTGCCTGTTCCTTACACTGGGGGAACATGTCCTCTATAGGTCTTTGTGTGGGGATTTGGGGTTTGTGATGTTGCATGTCTGAAAATGCCAAGGGGTGGGTTGGTGTTTTGGCAGGATAGAGAATTCTAAGTGAGGAACTTTAGAGTTCGAAGCCATTATTATTACACTGAGTTCTAGTTCTGTGCTTGCTTTTTTTGTGTGTGGGGAAGAAGGGGAGTGAAGGTTTTAGGATCCTTTTTATTGCAGGTGTCTAAAATTGGATGATATGTCTGGGTTTTTTGTTTTGTTTTTTCCCTTTCCTTGGGCCCGGCCTTTTCAATCTGGAAGCTTCTTTAAGTTTACTGTATCTTAATATTGTTTAAAATAATTTCCTCTGCCCCATTTTCGTTTCTTCTTTGTTTCTATAGTTGTCCTTGGCTGGGTGGCACATTTCCTGAATCAAAGTTTTAACATTTTTATTTTAGAAGTTTTAATATTAAATTTTTTGGTTCTGTTTTCTGGGCAGACTCTTTAAGTTTTATATTCTGACCTTTATATTAGAACACTTAAATTCTACCACCCTTGCTAAGATTCCTGAGGTCATTTTTTTGAATGTCATATGTTCACTTATCTTTTTTCTTTTTTTCCCCTCCAATTTTTGAATCCTATTTTAAATTTTTTTTCCCATGTGAATATTCCTTAAGGATTCTCTTATTCTCTGCCTTGTTTTTTTCTGCAAGTTTTTGTTTTCTTTTAGATGTCTACCAATGTTTTCTGTGTCTGTGGATTAAACCCAGGGACAACCTATCACTGACCTATAGCCCTAGCTCTCTTTACTTTTTATTTTGAGAAAGGATCTCACCAAGTTGCCCAGGCAAGACTCAACTTGAGATCTTCCTCCTTCAGGTGTGTGCCACTGTACTCACCCTGCCCGTGTTAGAAGTGAGTCCCAAAGCACTCTCTGGAGCATGGTGTGTGCAGATGCCTGTCAGCTGTAATCAGATACTGACCCAGCTGTTGCCCTGGTAGACCCAGTGCTCCATCCCCGCTCGTGTCTTGTGTGACCTTCCTCAGATGGTGCCCCCGTCTCTTGCCTCAGGAACAGGCTTGTCTGCTGCACACTGGGGACATGGGGGGACAGGCTCTGAGGTGAGTTCCTCTGCACTGTGAGGCCTTCTTCTGACCCCATTTTCAAGAAGGTGTCCCCCTGACTTCTGTTGTGTCTAAAGTCTCAAGTTCAGGCCCCTCTGCCGCTCCTCCAGACAGCAGCCCGTGTGCCTTCAGGGAAGGAGAGGAAAAGATGGAAAAAGCACCAATTGCTTTATAACAGCACTACTCCAAGTCCCAGTGACACTGTCTGATGAGTGCTGCCTTTACTTTCTTTCAGGAGGCCTCAGGCTGGGCTGTCCCTGGACTCACACATTCCCTTGAGCCGGCCCTTCTCTCTCTCTTTTTTTTTTTTTTTCCTGAAAACCTTTTATTTATTTATTTATTTATTTATTTTGCGGTACTGGGGATTGAACTCAGGACCTTGTGCTTGCCAGGCAAGCACTTATTCCACTGAGCTATATCCCCAGCCCTAAAGAAGGAACCATCCGTTCCCTTCCCCACCCCCCCGGGACCGGGGATCGAACTCAGGGCCGTAGTGCTTAGCGGCAAGCACTTAGCCCACTGAGCTGTACCTCCAGCCTGAGCCGGCCCTTCTCATGACATGCAGCTGACTCCCAGGACAGTGAGCTGATATGGAGCTGAAGAGTAAGGCAGAGACCTTACTGCCCCTTCTCATCTGTCTGGAGTCAGACAGCTCCTGTCATCCTGTTCTGTGTTTGCCCTGCCAGTCACACAAGTCTCCCCTGGTCCAGGGGGAGCATGGGCTGACCCCAGTCCTCAACAGACACACAGCCTGTTACACTGTTAAAAGCCTGGGTTTGGGGTACGGGCAGACCTGGACTTTGGGAAAGACGACCTGCACCCCCAGCGTCGGCGCCTTCTGGGTTCGGCTTCTGTCCTGCCCTCCCTGCTCGCGGGCCGTCAGGATTCATCTCAGTCAGTAGTGTGCTCAGCTGTATCCACTGCTCGTGAAATGTTATTGCCACCCTTTGCGTGATGTCATCTCCTTGTCTTTTGTCCTTTAATAGGTTTTGGGGAGGAAGAGACTATAAGAGACTATAAGACTATACACACACACACACACACACACACACACACACACACACGTCTTGGTGCATAGGTATATTTTTGGGGGGGATTCTTTTTGAGATAGGGTTTTGCTATGCAGTTCAGGCTGGCCTTGAGCTCGCAGTGACCCTCCTGTCTCAGCCTCTTGAGGGCTGGGATTACAGTCTGCTCCCGCACACCTGGCTGTGTGCTTTATTTTTTCCTTTCTTTCTTGATGGGCTTTGCCAGAGGTTTGTGGGTTCATTTAGGGTTGTTTTCCCCAAACTAACTCTTGGATACGTAGATTCTTTTCACTGTATTATTTTCTTAATTTTTGATCCTTATTTCCTTCCCTTGGGCTTATTTTGGTCCTTAATACTTTCTGAGAAGGATGTTACCATTGGTGTTTTTTTTCAAAACTTACAATATTCAGTAGAACTCCTATGATGAGGGCCACGTCTGTGTATTCCACCCAATGTGTGATCATTGAGCTCGTCACTATGACTAGTGTGGCCAAGGAACAGGATCTTTCCTGTTATGTACCTTTAATGAATTTAAATGTAAATTTAATAATCTCATGTGGCTAGTGGGTATTGTACTAGGCAGTACTACCCTAAGTCAGGACTGAATTAATTTTTAAAGTGAACCTATTTTTATTTGTGTGTTTCTTCAGTTACTGAGCAAGAGGCTGCCATAACGAGTGGGAAATACTGGCTCTGTTTGAAAAAAATCTTTACTTTAAACTTCATTCTTTCAAATTGGATTTTGAAAACATATACTTATATGTAATTATTGTGTACCAGGCACTATTTTAAGAGTTTCATAAATACTAAAATTACAGTGATACACTCTTTTTTTTTTTCTGTGTTTTCCATCTTTGTCTCTTGCTGCAGTTAATTTTCAAGTGTGTCTTTTTCTTAAAGTACAGAGGACAAGCATGCTTATTTCTTAGTCTGTAGATGATAATTTCAGGATCTCAAGCGTGTTGTTCCAGCTGCTGCCCCCTTCCTTACTGCCTTCCTCCCTGGTGTGCCTGGTTGTCGTTTATGTGTTGGCAAATGTGTTGGAAAATCCTTTGTGGGGCCACATGGGGCCGAGGGACTGCTGGAGAAGACTAAGTCCTGTGTTGGGACCACGGAGAGCCTTAGCCTGGAACCGCTTTCTGTATTTCATTCAGGCTTTCTGTGATCTCACAGGGAGGGCTGGTACAGAAGCCCATTGTTAGCAGACCTGCCACCTCCCCTGTGCCCTGCTCAGCCCTGTGCTCCCTGCCCTCCCCTCCCCTCCCCTTCTGCACCTGACCCCCTTGCTACCTGGTACAAAGACTGCTCATCCTCATCACTTTGGTTTCATTGTGTCCCTGTGGGTCCTTTTTCTGTCCCCTTATGAAATAAGATGTTCCCAGGGGCCTGACAGTGCCCTCTCACTTCTGGCTCTACATTTCTTTCATGGGAGCTACCTGGATGAGGAGCCCTACTCTTGCCCAGCACTCTGTCTCCAGGGCCTGGTTTAGCCTGCTCGGTGGCTTCACCTTCTGGGTTCCTCGTCTTCACCCATGGAAGGGCCTTACGATGATTACTCAAGACACCTAGGGTCCCTCAGGCCTTTCTGTCCCTGGTTCACATGGTGTCTCATCAGTTCACCTGTCAGTCTAGCTCAGCACTGCAGGGCTGTCTGCTCTGAAGGAACCTCATTAAATGTATCCGTGCCTCCTGCCCCTGTGCGGGGCAGGTGTTGGTCACAGGGGTCCAGGTGAGTCTGAGCACCGTTCTGCTCCCTGAGCCTCTGACCATCTGCTGTCGTTGTTGATTATCCCCAGGCTATTTGTCAGTTTTGCCTAGCTTAACTTGTGTACTCCACTGGCTGACCAAACCCATCCTTTGTGTTTGCAGCTAGAAGCCTGAGGCCTCCTTCCTACAGTGCAAACAAGACCACATTTCTCAACCTAAAATTCTTCAGTGATTCTCCATCATTATCCAGATAAAGTGAAAACTTCTGAGTTTGAGCTGGGCATGGTGGTGTATCCCTATAACCTCAGCACTCTTGGAGGCTGAGACAGGAAGATTGCAAGTGTAAGGCCCAACTAAGGAATTTAGGCCTATCTTGAGGAACAGAGCTGGCAATGTAGCCCTACACTCCCTGGGGTCAATCCAAAGTACCACAAAAAACAAACATGAAAAACAACCTCCTGAGTTTTTGGAGAAAGACTGTTTCTTCCTTGCCACTCACTCTGGGCCTTATCCTTAGCTTCTCTTTGTAACTATTTGAAACGATTTGCAGTCCCCTGCCCATGCTCTGTACTTTAAAGTCTGCCCGTTCTTACATCCTGGCACGTCTCCTTTGCTCTCTTCTGGGCCAGCCCTGGCTTGTCCTTCAAACTAGGTCAACACTGCTTCCCTGGGATCTGGGCAGGAGAGGGAGAGAAGAAAGTGGTCCTCAGAGCCACTTGAGGTCCTTGCTCAGCATCATTTCACTGCACAGGGCCTTCCCTGCCCTTATCCTTCCATTTCTCCTGATCCCCATGGTCCCTTTCCCTCCCCCTGCATCAGGGCCATGCGAGGAGGCGAGGGTGTGGACACGGCCCTCAGGTGTGTTTGGGCGGCCAAATAGACCTGGTTCTTCTGATTACATGGTGCCTATAGCATGTGCCTGCTGCATGCAACCTGATGGCTGGGGTGAAGAGACAGACAGACAGACAGACACACACACACACACACACACACACGCACGCACACACACGGCAGCACTAGAGCAGGCTCGGATGTGGGTCACCTATGCCTTTAGTATTTAGTAATGAATGAAACAGTTTGGTAGTCAAGGTCAGTGCTGGGGGCAGAAACTTGCCTGACAGTCAGCAGGTGCTCTGCCTGAACCGCCCACATAGGATCCACTCTGCCTTTGAGAATGGGAAACAGGCGCAAGCAGAGCCACAGCTGGGAGCACTGGGGATGGACCCTGAGGGGGTGGGGAACGGCTGTAACAGCAGGGGTGATGGAGACAGAGCTCTAATTCAAATGTATATTTAGGTGAAAATGAAATAGACTTACAACAGGTTTGTACATGATATGTATTTTATTTTAAAAAAAGAAGCAGGGCTATAAAAAATGCCCAAATCCTAAAAGGTGGCCAGGGAAAATTAGATGTATCTTAGAGAGAGTTCTTAATATCTGGTGTCTACCTCAGGCAGGGCAGACAGGTTCCCTGCCATCCACCACTTCCCCCTCTGATTACATGGGATAGTGCTGTGGGGGTTAAGCCGTGACTCCTAGAGCCCCTCACGTATGTCTGTACGCATGGTTGGGGGTGTCGAGGGCGCTCCCTTGACATCTCTGGTTTTCATACTGGGGATGCAGGGCTGAGCACTCTGGTGAGTTAGCTGGTGATTGCTCCCCCCTGTGACAAGGGCCTGCCAAGTTAGGGTGGCCAGTCAGCCTTCAGGAGGAGCAGAGGAGAAGTGGTTCCTGTAATCATGGAATGTCAAAAAGAAATGAAAGCCAGGAACTCAGGTGAGTAACTTAAAAACCCACGTTACCATCCAACTCTGCCCCTGAGGCCAAGCGTGGTGGTGACTGGGTTTACTGCGGGGGTCTGTCAGGAAGCCGTGGGGCGTGGGTGCTTTCAGCATGGCACTGAGATGCCGAATCTTGAGAGGCCGGCCTGGGACCAGGCTTGGCTCACTGTTGGTGTAATTGTTGTTGATTTTAAAACGTGTTAAGTAATTTCCAAGTTCTTATGTAAACTTGTTTCTATGTTTCTGCTTTA
This sequence comes from Dinomys branickii, assembly GCA_004027595.1. Classification (NCBI taxonomy): domain Eukaryota; kingdom Metazoa; phylum Chordata; class Mammalia; order Rodentia; family Dinomyidae; genus Dinomys; species Dinomys branickii. The sequence goes on from PVLD010003102.1 coordinate 73,193, forward strand.
AGTGAAACTAGCCAGTGGAGCCTTAGGTAACAATGCTGCTGACTTGAGGAAACATGATTTTTGAAACCAAACAAAGTAATTAAAGGTAAATTAGATTTTAAGGTATTTTCACCCTGTTTTCTATTTTTTCCAGAAGCACTCCCAGTGGAAGATGGAGAAGAAAAACTCAAACCACACACCACAGAGGAAGAGATGGACAGGCCACCCACCGGTGTGAAACCTCGACAACAGCCGAGTGCCTTATTTGCCAGAGAAAATAGGAAGACAGTCAAAAGTCCCCAAAGATCATTGAGTAAAATAAAGGAAAACAAGCACCCGTTTGCTCTTTATGGCTGGGGAGAAAGACAGACAGATACCGGGAGCCAGAAGACCCACAATGTCTGTGCATCTGCCTCTGTGCATGAGGTGAGCCTGGCCCTGATCTCACTCTCCCCTTGGAATGTCACTGGGCATCACCCTGGGCCACTGGGTTGCTTTGGAGGTGTTAGGGAGGCCAGGGAGCCCAGACTAGGCCTCTGCTTTATCAGCAGGAGGGTTCTCGGCGCTGGTTGCTTGGAAAACAGGGATTTGGGGCTGGGTGGCAGATGGTGCTGCAGGGTTTACTGACCCCACCCTGGAGAAGCGGTGACATCATAGTTCTGTACTTCCCAGGACCCAGGGGTGCGGAGGAGGAGCACAGCCAGGGCTGGCAGCTGCCCGCCGGGATTTGCCACTGGCCTCTTGAGAGATCCCTGTTTCCTTCAGCTTTGATGAGCTGGCACCCTTGACACGTTCATTAGTGGTTCTTCCGATTGCCTGATGCCTACTGGAGACTTCTCTTTGCTCTTCTGAGCAAATTTGAGCATTTTCTCATTTGTCCTGATTTGATCAATTTTGCCCTCTCGCTCAGCCCTGGTTTGTTTCTCTGTCAGAAACTGAAACATTTCAGAGGAGAGGACCCTCTCATCTGTATGCAGTTGTGCAATAGTTATGTATGTTCCCATTACTGTTGTGACTGCAGCACAGAACAAGGGATGTGTTAAAGGAGGTGGGAAGAGGAGGTGCAGACTGGGAATTATGATTAAACAACCAGACTTTCACTGAACAGAGTCTGCGCTGTAAATTGTGATTAAACAATTAGTTTCACTGAACCAACTCTGGGCTCAGCAGATGGTGTTATTTGGAGTGAAATTTGAGGCGAGAGTCTGTTCTCTAACAAAGGACCTCTGACAAGTTCCTGGGATTGATTTAATAGGATTTATCCTGTCAAAGGATAAAGGATGGTAAAGTCATTTGACATTGCTTTGTATATTGCTTTAAAATATTGAAAATTCACTTGATGCAACACGCATGCTTTCAGGAAAGTAGTTCCAGCAGTTTCCTGAAGGTAATTCTAAAAGTATATATAAGTTAATTGCTTACTATTCTATCTAAAATGTAATTTTCTGTGGCTCAGTTTTGCTGTCACTGGTCATGGGTGAGCCATAGTATCAGGTAGGAATGGCTTTCTGGGGAAGCTTTTATACAGCACTGTAAACAGAGGCAGGGCTTGATGCCTGGTTTGAGGCAATTTTGAGGGGCGGGTAGCTTCACTGTGGATGCTCTTGAAAATTAGTACTAAATCCACGTGTCATTATACTTTATTCCTGAACTCTCCTCAGATTCATGAGTCAGCATTGCGGGCCAAGAGCAGAAGACAGGTGGAGAAGCGGAAGCTGGCTGCGCAGCGGCAGCGTGCCCACTCCGTGGATGTGGAGAAGAACAGAAAGGCCAAGGCCTCCACGGGGTCCTCGGCAGACAACCCCTGGGTGACGGAGTACATGCGGTGCTACTCGGCCAGGGCGTAGAGAGGAAGACGAGAACTACTGGACCGGGCGGACACAGGTTGAAGAAACTAACTGGTTATGCAGGGCTTGGCTTAGGGGATTTACAAAAGATTATTTTGATGAACATTGGTCACCTACCTCAGCAGTAGGGCAGACAGTTGAAGCCATAGACATTTGGTTCTTTATGAAGATGAGTCCCTAAATCTCTGATATTCTTGTAAGAGTTTTGTTTTAAAGCATCTTAATCTTTTAATAGACTGACACCAAATGCCTTTAACCGGCTACAGATGCTTACCATCCCACGTCCTCCACAAGGAAGACGGAGCCCACTATCATTCCGCTCCCAGTTACTTCCGATGCCGTGACAGTCAGATCATTCCATCCTGCAACGTAAGACTCGTTTTTACTTACTTCAGTGTACTCTGCACAAAAGTATCCAAGAATTTGTAATGAAACTGAAACTTTGATAGATCCTGAGAAGTCAACTTGTATTTTAGTTCACATCATGTTCGTGTAGATTGTGATATGTAAAAATTGTCTGGGCTGGGTGAGGGTCACTTATTCTCTTTATATTATCATCTAGGCACTTAATAGTATAATAGTTCAGATACATTCCAGTGAGTGGCAATGCAACCTGTGTGTAGAGTAGTAATGAAGCTTCTTTTGATTTAAGGAGTATCACATTTCCTTAATTGCAAGATGTCTTTGTAGAACACATAAGGTACAGTCTGGTCTTCCGGCATGCACCCACTTGTGGACTTTTGCCTTTTCTGTAGTAGCTGGCCATGACATTGGGAATTTAAAATCTGAGGTTCCATGTAATGCACTGAGATTGTTTGGTCCATGGGGGGCAGATAGTAGGACACCCTTGAGGGATGTTGCTCACTTCCACCCGACCCCCTGGCTGTCTCTACTTTTTCTTCTACAGAGCTCAGCAAAGTCCTGATGATGTACAATATTCTTACTTTAGGTTGAATACATTACTGTTGATTCCTGGCTGGTAGAGCTTAGTTACACCTTAATGAGAGTGGTGCAGTATGTAAATAGTGCCTCTTCCCTTTAGTACAGCTGCTTTTAGGGTAGAAAAATGGTTGTAAAAAACACTGATTTTTATCAAAATGGGAGTGTTCTCTGTCCTGCACAAGGGAACCTCCTAGAAGGATTTGTGCCAAGTTCTTTACGGGATCAGAAAGGTACCTTGCCTGTGCCCACCTAGCACCTGGAGATGTGTGGATAAGGGTTTGGGGTTAGGTGTGAGGTTGAGTTTTTTCTTGATATTTTTACTCTGGGTCTTGGAAGTATGACAGTTTTCAGAACACAAGTTGGTTTCATTCCACATAAAACTGTCGCACTGTCATCTTGTAGCTATACTGAGCTTTAAAAGTTATGAGGGTTTAAGAAAACACTTTAAAATATTTGTGTATTTTTGCATAGTCCGCTCAGGTAGAGAATTCTAGTCATTGAGATGTATATTTAATGAGGAAATTCTACATGTTGCCCAACACAACCTTGCCCAGAATTCTGGTGGATTGTGGCGCTAACCCTTGTAAGTCTATACACTGCAGGCACCTGAGGATCACGTGAGTGTGGCGGTTGTGACGGTGAAGCTGTTCTGTGAAAACTTTCTGTGAATCCATGTCTCACAGCGGTTTCACCATCCATCCTGGGCGAGTCACCTCTGGCAGTGTCCGATGGGCTGGGAGCCGTGAAACCCTTGTGGGCGGGCACCCAAGCCTCCCAGCTGCACTAGACGGCAAACATTTGGAGTTTTTTGCTTGTATAGAAAACAGACTTGCCTTGTGCTTACCCTTGAGAACTCCAGCCAGAGGAGGTGGACCTACAAGACAGGATTGTACACCTCCTCCCTTTTCTTAAGTAGAGGACAAATGAACACAAATTTTGAAGAATTTTTAATGCACTCAAACAACAAATCAGTATGAATTAGTTATGAATCCCCCTCCTATATTTGTCATTAATGGTAAAGATTTCTTCCTTTTTTAAAAAGAGTAGCAACTATCTTTTGATAATTAAAATTATCTATGAAGTTTTTAAAGTTCTAATAATTTTATGGTCATATTTGTGGTTTTAATCGTGTTCCCAATTAACCAACTACTGTGGTTTTGATCATGTTCCCAATTCTCGTGACAAATTTCAAGACAGTGAGGTAGTTCAGAATTACCTTTCATGTTGGAAAATGTCTAAAAACATTTGAGAATCCAGTGATATTTTAAAAAGCTACACAAAATCTTTTTAAATTTTCAAGTTTTTAATTAAAACAACTTGCACTAAACATATTTTTTGGTTTTTTTGGTGTTACCTGAAAATTAGTAATAGAATATTGAAGTAATAATGTCTAGCACTCTGTGGGACCTGGAGATTAAGAAAAAAATACGACTCTATTCTTCTAACTGCTCTTGTTCAGGAGGTGTCTTGAGTACGTTGCTTCTGGTTCTGTTTGCTTATGCACCCTGTAAAATTGCTGAGCACTTTCGTGGTTTTTTTTTTTTTTTTTTGCTTTTTTTGTGGATTTTCCCAGGGCCTTAGATATGCTAGTCAAGTACTCTACAACTGAACTAATCCCCAGCACTTATTTTTATTTGAGATAGGCTCTCACTAAGTTGTTGGAGCTAGCTCAGAACTCATGATCCTCCTGCCTGTGGCCCTCTTGTAGCTGGGACTGCAGGCCTGTACCACTGTGCTCAGCTTTTATTCATTTTAAAAAACTAGCTGAAGGTATAACTGCTTGTAGATACTCTGACCCGTACACAGTGCACTATGTACATGTTCACACCATTCCATATATAGTATCTGTTTCACTGAAGGTCAGGTGCTAGCAACTCGAAAGGATGGTACATTTAGGCTGTGGGACCTGAACTAAGGTTACAAGTGGGCAAGTAGAGTGATTGTTGGGATATTGGTTGTTTTGATATCAAATAAAGAATCCTGTACAATTTTCCCAACAAAAAAGTCTCTAGCATCTTCCCCTGTCCCTTTAAACTGACTGCTGTAGTGGGCATAAACTTTGTAAACGGAATGTTAGAGTTCTTGGTGCTTACAACATCTGAAAGTATTGCCGGAAAAAAGGGCAAGAGGTGAAGTGCATATTTAAAGAGAAGCCAAGCATCTTGGTGAGTTCACTGCTTTGGTAATGAATAGTTCATGGGTTGTACATTTAACTGGATGAAGCTGGTGCTGCTGCCTCTGGAACTGATTCTTGCAATACCCATAGACAGTCCTTACTGTGTGGTCTATGATCAGTTCCTATTAAAAGGTGATCCTAAAAATATGAGTTGGCCATTTAAAAATGCCCTGGAAAGGAGCCTTTGTACAACAAGATGAGAATTACTCGGCGTAAGGGTGCTTGGTAACAAGCCCCTTGTTTCATCCCAAATTTGCTAGTGTGAGATAGGAAAACATCGCTCGCTCTTTCAATAATTATTTCCATTTTGAAATTCCAGCTACCTGAGTGAGGACATTAGAGGCCTCTCTCTGGATTTGTTTTATAATAACAAAATTGTGTTTAGGGGAGGTTCCGCCATAAGCTGGTTTTGAGCAACCCATTCACTAAAATCATGGAAGAACAAAGGCTTAAGCACACTATAATCACAAAACTCAGACAAAGGGGGCATTGGGTTGTATTTTCTAAGAACTATGTACTGTTTTTAGCTTATATTTAATATTGTATATATTTGGAAAAATGTGAATAAACTTAATTAACATTATAAGCTTAGATATCTTGTTTTTATTTTTTTGAGACAGGGTCTTACTATGTAGCCCAGGCTGGCCTTGAATTTGTGACAGCCTGCCTCAGCCTCTTGAGTGCTGGGAGAATAGGTATGTACCACTATGCCCAGCTCAAGACTTCTTATTTTGTAAAGAATAATTCTTAATGCATAAGTGGCTTGAAGAAAGTAGTCATGCCAAATCCTACACGGGTCTCATTAGGTAAGTGTTTAGTAGGATACACCAGATATGTCCTGGGAGAGGTATCTTCTGAATATAAGTACTTTGTTAAACTATGATATTTCCCATCTTTTCTCTTGTAAGAGAATTACAAGGTAATGGTGCATTGTTAAAATGCTTCCAAAAGAAATGCAGACTAAACAGGGGGAGCCCCGCCCCTGCCCCTTGCTTAGGATCCCCTTTGGGGGGCACTGTGGCTGCCTAAGTGGACATGCAGCTTCTTCTCTAAGAACAAAGAATTCATCTGTGATGAGCATGTGCAGTTTTGGGGGATTTCTTTGGTACCGGAAATAGAACTCAGGACCTTGTGCTTGCCAGGCAGGTACTGTACCACTGAGCTATATTCCTGGCCCTGAATGTGCAGCTTTTGTTTGTTTTATTTTGCTGAAGGTCTTAATAAATTGTGCAGGCTAATCTTGAATTTAGAATCCTGGGATTACAGGCATATATCACTGTACCTGGCCTCGGTTACAATTTTTTTGCACAAATACATAATGCTGTACACATTCTGTCACTTTTTCATCAAACATTTGAGGGAAGATTCTGGCTCTAAGTGAGATAGGTAAGCACATGCTCCCTTCCCTGTTTTGTTCCCACCAAACACATTTGTGAAAGCATCACACAGAAAGCGTCACAGAGCTGCCCCAGGGCTGAAAAGCAGCTGCGCGCAGATTGGCACTGCAGGAATCCCGACAGTACCACTTTCTCTTCTGGTTTCCCAGCTTGAGCTCCACCCTGGCCGGACACAAGTGAGCAGTGTGTGCGTAGGTTAAAGAAGAGCCTGGCCCAGAGTGTGTGTGTACGGGGGGGGGGGGGGGACTGGGCAGCCATGGCGTGGAGAGTTGGGGTGGTCCTATTTTCTGTTTTTCGTGTGTAAGCTCCTAGGAAACCCCTCCGTCGCCAGTGGGGGTCTTTAGAAACCATGCATCTGATAGAGAGAAACCCGTTCACCTCAGTAGAGCTGCTGCACTGGGGCACAGGGCTGGGCTAACACTTGCTTCCTGCTGGAAGAATGGCTCAGTGGCAGCAGTGACAGTTCCAGGCACCAGAGAGCACTGAACAGAAGGAGGAGGAGCCTGGGAAAGGATTCCGCAAGGTGAGCTGTGAGCTCCTGGGCCATCCCACCTGCTTGGCTGGTTGGTACCACCAGCACTACTGACTTGGAATGCTCCCTGTGGAGTGGACCCTAATTAGCACACAAAACTAACTGGGGCCCCAACAGGTGACCTCTGCCCAGGTCAGACTGAGCACAGGTGGTGGGAAGTGCGATGGGTCTGGGTGGCACTACAAGTTGCCTAGAAACTCAGCCACATGGGGACTCAGAGGGATGTTGGACCGTGGGGCCTGAACCTAGCCAGAACAACTGCCAACAAATACAAAAAATTCAACATTCTTCATAGAACTTTTTTTCTCAACTAGGATTTGATTTGTCACTATTGAAACTCTGAAGCTGGGTGTGGTGGCTGGGAAGCAGAGAGGATTGTAAAGGGCACCAGAAAGGAAATGGTGAAGACAGTGTATTGCCCGCAAGGCCACATCCCCATGGCTTCCCCTACCACACCTAGAAGTGTGCTTTACTAATCCAGGTGTCTCAACCAAGCTGATGATCAAGATTAATCATCACAGCTTTCCAAGTCTGCTGAAAGACACAAACCTGACAACTATAGAAATGAGCCCTGAAAGTATAGCCTTGACACGAACCTAATAGATTCAAGAAGCCGAACAGACCCCAGACAAGGTGAGCCCAAAGAAATCCAGGCACACAGCCCTTGCACTACCACAAAATGAAATACACCACCCCTGAGATCCAGAGGAAAGCAAGATGTTGCCACAGGAAACAGCAGTTTTAATGATAGCAGGTTTGTCCTAGAAGCTGCTTTCTTAGTGACTTGAGGGCCAGAAGAAGGTGGCCCGCTGAAAGGAAGTAACTGTCAGAACTATCGCACCACGTAATACGCAGAATTCCCACAGGAAGCGGTGAAGTGTTGACAATCCAGACAAAGGGGAACACCGCACTGGCAGCCAGAGCTGCTCGACGGGAGCTGCCAACAGACGAGACTCAGAAGACAACAGCACCCAGAGGGTCCTCGGAACACCAGGAATACGGAGCGTTAGGAAGTGTGACTATCTGGGTGAGCATAACAGGCTGTTCTCTTGAGTTCTTCAAAGCATGTTTAAAACCTGATCGAAAGCAAAAGATCGCACCATGTCTGAAGGTGCTTTCTGTGTGTGTGTAGATGTGGTCTCTATGACAACTCCCACAGACGGAGGTGGAGGTGCAGGTGGAAGTGGAGGGTGAGGCTTCTACATTCCAACTGAAAGGATTTTAAAAATGGTTCTAAATAGATTAAATTTTTTCCTTCAAAATTTTTAGAACGAGATATAGTCAATACTAAAAACGCTCAAATAACCCAAATCAGGTAAGAGACAGAAAAGCAAAATATGAAACAAAGAGAAATCAAATATGTCAACGATTTACATTCAATGCTGTCTCCGTGGGAATTGAGGGTTATTATGTATTGAAAGGGTCAGTTCACTAAGAAGACTCTCCCCAGTACTGGGGGTGACCCCAGGGTTTTTGCACTGAGCTACATCTCCAGCCCATAGGTACATATGTATGTTGAGACAGGGTCTCACTAAGTTGCCCAGGTCAGGCTTGAACTTGTGATCTTCCTGCTTCAGCATCCCGGTGCTGGGATTACAGGTGTACTCGGCCGTCCCATACCCGGCTGAAGACAGCATTCTCGGTGAGCCTGCACTTGAGGCCATGTCTGTGCATTATCGGCCATGCTGACTTATCTACCAGCAGGGGGCGTGTGCCACCAAGTGCTGGAGAGCAGAGCCAAAGCCAACCGCATCCGGGTTCACAAGCAAACCTCAACAAATCCACAGTAACGGAAATCACACTCAGTACATTTCTGTCCGTGATGGAATTAAATTATAAATAAGTAACAAGATACTAGAAAATCTGAAAGCAACTGGCAATTAGACAGCATATTCTTAAGTAAACTGCTAAAGAGGAGTCTCCAGAGAAACTGGAGTTTTACATGAAGAAAAATGAAATTACAGGGGGACTGCCAGGAAAATGGAGTGGTGAACAACAACCCAGCCTCTCCGAGATTCCAAATCCAGGCACGAAAATACCAACCTGGGGGAGAATAAAAGAGAGAAGTGTATTGGCACCAGGAAGGATCTGACGGGAAAATTAAAATCTACAGAGAAACTGGAGACTTAACACAACACAGAGAAGGGAAGGGAGGGGACGGTCGGCACTTTCTCCCCGGCTCCTGGCTGGTGGCTCTAAGGAAAGGAAGACAACTTACAGAGACAAAGGGAAAGCTGGGAGAAATGAGGTAGTGGACCGGGAGGGCGGTGCTGTGATCTGCAGGGAAGCGTGGGATCCTGCCTCACGTGAGTCCTTCCGCCGCAACAGCTGGTGATGACTGCACCCCAAGCACCAGCCATGTCCCTGGAGGGTATGTATTGGACACCTTTCCAGGAGAATGTTGATTATTTGAACCTAGGACTCAGCAGCTTGGGGGCAGCTTGATTTTAGGGTGCCCAGTGTGATAGTCCCCCAGTGACTGACAGACCGTGACAGGAGACCAGGGAGTCAGCAGGCTGGACACTCTCCCGGAAGGGTTTGAGCAAATTACACAGGCCCCACCCGCATAGCCAGAGGCCTGGCTCAGCTTTAGTAGCTCTGGATTTGAAAGTCATGGTGCTGGCAGCCTCACCCTACTCCTGCTGCCTGCTAGTGCCTGGATCCGGCATGCACCTGGGGTCTGACTATCTTATGTACCAGTTTGAGCAGGGACAGAGAAAAATTTGTTTTTTGAGACAGGGTCTCACTATGTAGTTCAGGCTGGTCTTGAACTATGGAGCCCAGGCTGGCCTCAAACTCTTGGTTCAGCCTCCTAGGTGCGGGGGTTACAGGCATATACCATGAGACCTGGGAGCTGTTTTTTCTTCTTCTTCTGTGTGTTTTTTTCCTGATTGTCTTTTATTTTTTCTTCACCAATTTTTTGAGGTTTTGGGAGTTTCCCTCCCCCCCCCCTCCTCCTCCTCCTCTTCTGCTCCTTCTTCTTTGCTTTTTATCTTTTCTTCACTTTTTTTCTTTATATTTTCCTCTTCTACCTTTTTCCTCATAATTTTCCCCCTTTTTCTTTCATTTTGTATTTCTCATCAGCTTTTCTACTTTTACCTAATCCTAAAACATCCTTCTACTCCCCAAAAGATCCTCTGTCCCACTTTTTCTCCTTGTTCTCACATCATAGTTCTCCTATCATACCAAATTTTCCCTCTCACATTCCCTCATTCCCAATGCCATATACAGTTGTGCCTTCACCAACTTAATTCATTCCATGATTCTGGCACACACCTGTAATCCTAGCACTTGGGAGGCTGAGGCTGGAGTATCACTGTGAGTCTGAGGTCAGCCTGCACTATACGAGACCCTGTCTCAAACAAAACAACCCCCCCCCCAAAAAAAAAACCATGAAAAGATGGCCATGGTCATGTTCATCACCCCATGCAGAGTTCGTAAACAGAAACAAAATTATGCCAAATACTTGTGAACCAAATTGTTCACAAACAAGTCTTCATGAACTGAAGTACCACTGTATATTTAATAGTACAGCCATAAAGCTTTATTTTTAGCTAACTCTATAAAATTACTGTTAAATTCTTTTCTACCTTGTCTTGTTCTTGATTTTAGAGTGAAAGTTTCATTTTTGACCATTTAGTATGAAGGTCACTGTTGACTTGTCATAGATGGCTTTTATCAGATTGAGATAAAGACCTTCTATTCTCATTTTCTGTACAGCTTTTATCATAAGTGGGTGTTGAACTTGCCAAATGCTTTTTCTGCATCTTTTGAGATGATCATGTGATTTTTTTGTCTTTGGTTCTATTACTGTGGTGTATTACATTTACTGATGTGTTTATGTTGAACCATCCCTGTATCCCTGGGATGAATCCCTATATAATCTTGCTGACTTGCTGTATTGTTTGCTGGTATCTTATCGAGGATTTTCATCGATGTTTGTTAAGACTGGCCTGTCACTATCAATTTTGGTTGGATCTTTATCAGGTTTTGGCATCATGATAATGCATGCTTTCAGGGATGAGTTTGGGAGGATTGCTTCCCTTTAAATTTCATTAAAGAGTTTGAGGAGTAGTGACATTACATGTTCTCTAAATCTCTTATAGAATTTAGCAGTGAATTTCCCAGGACATGGACTTTTTTTATTGGTAATTTTAATTACCAATACTGGATTGGATTATTTAGAATTTTTATATCTTCTTGATTCAGCTTTGGAAATTCGTGTGTCTAAGAATCTCTCCACTTCTTCTGAGTTTTCCATCTTATTAGAGAGAGCATAGGTTCTCAAAAATAGATACTGATGATCAATAGTTTTTGAAGATTTTTCCCTTTTCATTCCTAATTGCATTTGAGTCTTTTTTTTTCTTTTTTTGATAAGGTTGACTAAGAGTTTGCCAACTTTCTTTAATTTTCCAAAGAACCAACTCTTCAATTCTTTGCATTTTTTTTAGTCTCTATTGCATTAACTTTTGCTCTGATTTTTGTAATTTTCTCCTTTATATGAGCTTTGGACTTGACTTGCCCAACCTAGAAGCTTGAGGTTCAATATTAGATTGTTTGAGCTGGTTCTGTTTTTTGGATGTGGGAATTCACTGCTATAAATTTCCCTTGTAGGACTGCTTTTGCTGTATCAACTAAGTTCTGATATGTTGTACTGGCATCATTGTTTAATTGTAGAAAATGCCTACTTTCTTCTTTAATTTAATTAACTTAATTTGTGACCCAGTGGTCATTTAGGTGGGTGTTATTTAATTTCCATGTATTTATTTAGTTTTTATGGTTTCTTTTTCCATTGATTTGTAGTTTCATTCTGATAATATGCATGGTACATTTTCTATTATTTTACATTTACTTAAGCATGTTCTATGAGCTAGTGATTTCTATTTTGGAGAAAGTCTCATGTGCTACTAATAAGAATGTATATTCTGTTATTGTGGGGTGGAATACTTTGTAGATATCTACTAGGTTCATTTGTTCTAAGGTTTGGTTCAGCTCTCATATTTCTTTGCTGCTTTGTCTAGTTGATCTATTTGTGACAGTGGGGTATTGAGGTCCCCCATTACATTGTATTGGTGCTTATCTGATCTTTCATATTGATTAGTGTTTTATATGGATAGGTATGTCAGTATTTGGTGCATATATATTTATGGTTGTTATCTCTCTCGGATTGTTCCCTTAAAAAGTATGTAGCGACCCTCTTTGCCTCTACTGATCAGTCTTGGCTTGAAATCCACTTTGTGTGCCAACAGAATAGCTACCATTGCTTTCTTCCAGGTTCCTGTCACATGGAGGATTGTTTTTCATCCTTTGACTTTCAGTCTATAAACTTCTTTTAGAGTTAAATGTGTTTCTTATATGCAGCATATTGTGGAATCTTGTTTCTTGATCCATTCTGCCCACTATCACCACTTTTCTTCAACATAGTTCTGCAAACATTAGCCAAAGCAATTAGACAAGAAAAAGAAGCAAAAGTATATGGATAGGGAAAGTTAAATTATCATTTTTTTGCTGATGACATCATACTCTAAATAGCAGACACCCAAAACTCTACCAAAAGACTCCTAGAATTAATAACTAAATTCAGCAGCATAGCAGGATACAAAGTCAACACTCAAAAATCATAGCAGGGCCAGGGATATAGCTCAGTGGCACCAATGCCACCAATGGCCGGCAAGTGCAAGGTCTTGAGTTTAATTCCTAGTACCAAAAGAGGGTGGGAGCAATGGCATTCCCATACACAAATAACAAACTCACTGAGAGAGAAATTAGGGAAACCACACCTTTCACAACAGCACTAAGATGAATGAAATACTTAGGCATAATCAAACAAAGGAAGTGAAAGACCAGTACACTGAAAACTACAGTATTCCCAAAAAAAAAGATTTAAGAGGATATCAGAAAATGGAAAGATATCCTGTTCTTTGATAGGCAGAACCAATATAAATAAAATGGCTATACTTCCAAAACTGTTGTACAGATTTAAAGCAATCCCAATCAAAATACCAACAGCATACCTCACAAAGAAAGCAATCCTAAAATTCATATGAACTAGAAGACACCTAGAATAGCAAAAACAATTCTGGGCAACAAAGGCTAAGGCAGAGGGCATCACAACCCCTAATGTGAAGTCATATTACAAAACTACTGTGATAAAAACAGCATGGTACTGGCAACCAACCAACCAACCAACCAAAGAAACAAACCAAAACAAACACAAACCAGACCGGAGAATCAATGGAACAGAATAGAAGATGCAGAAACAATCCTAAGCACATTCGGCTACCTTATCCTTGACAAAGGGGCCAGACACCTTCACTGGAAGAGAGATAGCTTCTTTAATTAGTAGTGCTGGGAAAACTGGCTTTCCACACGTTGAAGACTGAACCTAGACTCGTATCTCTCACTATGCACTAGACTAAAACCTAAATGCATCAAAGATCTAAATATTAAAACAAACTATCTGCTGAAGATAAAATAGGTAAATCTTTCAAAGATACAGGTATAGGTAAATACTTTGTGAACAAAACCCCAATTGCACAGGAACTATCACAAAGAATCAACAACTGGGATCTTGTCATATTAAAAAGAAACTACTAACAGTGAAGAGACAACCCACAGAATGGGAAAAAATTTTACCAGCTAACTCCTCAGACAAAAGACTAATATCTAGGATATATAAAGAACTACAAAAAGACTACCCTAATTTAAAGACCAAATCCAAAATTGGGCATCTGAAATGAATAGACGCTTATCAGATGAAGAAGTATAAACAGCTAATAAATACATGAAACAATCACATATTTATTCAACATCACTGACCATTTGAGAAATGCAAATTAAAATAACACTGAGGTAAAGAAAAAAATAAAAACCCTGAACACTGAAATTCCATTTCATTCCAGAAAGGATGGCTATCATCAAAAAAAAAAAAAAATCAAATAATAACAAACGCTGGCAAGGGTGTAGGGAAAAAAAGAGCCCATCTCCATCGTTGGTGGGAGTGTCTGGATTGGTATGATCTGTGGAAATCAGCATGGCAATGCCTAAGAAACACCTAAAAACAGAAATTCCATTTGACCCAACTATTTCTTGTAGGTGTCATCCCACAAGAGTTATCACAGTGCTAAATGCACATCCATGTTTATAGCAGCACAATTCACAATAGCTACATCTTGGAAATAGCCTATTATGTCCATCAACAGATTTGTGGATCTGTATATAATAAATGTGGTATTCACATACAGTGGAAGTACGGCTTTGACATAAAGGATATACTTGAGTCATTTACAGAAAAATGGATGCACCTTGATACCATGTTAAGTAAATCAGACACATAAGCTTGAATACTGCATAGTTTCTCTCATATGAGAAACCTAATATACTGCATAAAGTGTAAAATAAAAGATAGACAATAGGAAAAAATGAGAGAGAAGAGAAGTTACTGTAATCCAACATGGACAGTGTTTCTATGAGTGTACTTTGCTTTACTATAATTGTCTTATGTATTTTACAGGTTTTTGACTTGTTACTCTGGCTGTTAATCTATATTTATGGCAACTTGATAAGGCCTTACAAAATAAATGAATATGATGCTGGCAAAATGAAGAAGGAAGGAAGGAAGGGAGGGAGGGAGGGAGGGAGGGAGGGAGGGACGAAAAGAAAGAAAAAGAGTGGCTGCACTTGTATAATTACCAGTTACCTTCCTTCACTGGACTGTTTCTCCTCATACATTTTTATTGCTTTCCTGTTTCTGATACCACAATCACGTCTCTAACACAGGGATGAGTAATACATAATGTGCTTCACCACCACTGTGCAACTTTAGAGTTGCGAAAAATCTGCCTGGATAATGACTGCTTTTGCATTTATTGCCAACCATCTCTAATGAACCTTTTCTTAATCCTATGTCAGGATAAGGAACATTTCTGAAAAAAAAAGTGGGAAAAAAATACAAGAAAAAAATTCCAGCAAATGTGTCTGAAATTTTCGTAAGGAAACCCTGAAAGAACAAGATTTCAGTCCACAAAATCTGAGTTCCTTGCCTAATATCTGCTCCAGGGCAGGCTGCCCCTGCCCACGTGTGGATGAACCAGCCCTGGCCTTCAGCTTCCAGGACCCAGTACTTGACCCCTGCTAAGGTGAAATTAGATACTGAACGTGACAATGCCTTATTTTATTTTCATTTTCCTTTTTGCGGTACTGGAGACTGAACCCAGGGCCTTGAGCATGCCAGACAATCAGCACTGCATGGCACAGTGGTGCCCTGGAGACACAGGCTCTGGGGTGGTTCTTTCCATGAGCACTGCAGCCCCTCCTGTGGGCCAGGCACTGGGGCCACAGATGCCAGTTCTGTCCTCATTCACTATGCTATTTTCTCTATACTTGTGCATGTTAGCAGTCTCAATAATGCAGCAATGAAAAAGTACATAAATGCTATTTTATTTTTATGGTTTTTTGAGACAGGGTCTCGCTATGCATTTTAGGCTGTTCTTGAACTATGTAGCCCAGGCTGGCCTCAAACTCATGGCAAGCAATATTCCCAGCTTCAAGGGGTGACAGCTGACAACCTGGCTCCTCTTTGTACTGAGACTGTTGAGTCTGATGTTCGCAGACAGTGCCACCCAAAATTCTGAACACAGCCCCTTAAAGAAGTTAACATAACCATGAGGTAACCAAGGAATAAGCACCACAGACTCAGGTTGTATTTACATGAACAGTCAGGTGCACACTTCACAACAGGTACATAACAAACCATGAGAAGTTCTCAGGCATTTTAAAGTTACTCTAGTTGCCCCCTCCAACAAAGGAAAAATTAAAGATAAAGTGAGAGAAAATGAACCTGTCATCTGCTCTGTCACAGCAGAAGCCACAAATCACTTAGGTTTCTATTTTCAGCATCTGATCCTTTAAATAGTATTGCAGACCTACTAGGAATCAATGTTCTTACCTTTTCAGCAACTCTTCTAAGAGCCACAAGCCACGTTTTCAGCAAAACTGTGGCCGATTTGCCAACTGCTGTGCTCACTTTTATTTGCACACCAGGCCACAAAGAACTGCAACTTCTTTTCAGTGTCTTAAAAAAAAAATCTGCAATATCACGTTCAGTTGGACTTCACAGCCTTTCTCCAGAAAGATGAAAATTACTTTTCCAAAACACCAATGTAAGAATGTTCTGTAAATGTCATCATTTGTGGGACACACATCTGTATTTATTGCCAGACTGCCCCAAACCAAGTCACCCTATCTTTCAGTTTTCGTGAAGGCAAGAGCTTTATTAAGGGTCACCAGGAACTGTTCTCCAGCAACTTCTATTGGTCACAGAACATGAAGTAATATACAGTACCTACAGTTTAGTTACAGGCTTGCTTATAAAACAACTCTGAGTTTATCTTATTTTACAATTCCTGCCCCAAATGGACTGATGTGCTCCTACCCCAAGAAGCCGTTCCAAGCAGAGCAGTCCTGTGAGACTGGAGTGAATTGCTCTCCAGCAAGGTCCTAGAGATGGTTCAGTTTGAGAATTTGCTTCAGCCATCTAACTTTTCAAAGTAAAATATTCTTAGGATAAAAAAATCGTAAAATGTAAAATATATAAAATAGATACATACTGCTTTTAGCCAAATCATTTTCTAAAGTTTGTGTCTCTGTGCTCCTGTTTATTAAAATAAGCAAGAAAAGGAGTAGGCAGCTTCTAAATACATGTTATTAAGTTTACCAGTCTATGACTAAAAAGTCACAGTAGAAGGACATGTGAAGAATACTTTTGAATCTTTCTGACTTAATACTGTACTTCAGCTTTAAACCAAGTTTTCATTATATAGCTTTTGCACTGGCATTCTACGATATAAGAACGGTGTTTATAATATATGTGATACTTCACTATACCCACTATGTGAATTAAAAACAGGTCAATCCAAACCTGTAGCAAGGCATGTAAATACTCAACAAAAGCTAAAAAGAAGTTTCTCAGTTAGTACCCTTTCAATATGCACTAGAGTTAGTGGGTCTCCCTAAATACAATGTGATGGAATATTTGAAACAGAGGCAATGATACTCTTATACTGAATTCCAGAAAAAGTACAGTAGCAAACCAGTGCTTTCTAGTGGGAGACCAGACAGATCAGCAGCTGGAGGCAGAGAAGGTGCCAGGGAACCTGTGCTTGCCATGTAAGCTCAGTGCTGAGAGATTATGTGCCTAAGAGGGTGGGTCGAAGGCACCAGAATCCTGGTACCAGTCATGTGGCCCACAACAGTCCAGGACAACAGGTGAGAGCCTTGGGCTGACTTGGGCAGAAGCCTAACGTCAACCAAGAACACACAGCACACAGTTCATGGGAAACTCCGCCTTTCACTTTATTTCAAGATGTTAGTGAATGATCATTGGTATTTCAAGTGTGGATCACATAACACAGTGCAGAATGTGGAAAGCAGAATTAAATAAGTAACACACTGGCTATTAATGCCAGAGTCCTTGAATATCAGGTCATAAATATAACCAATATGATGAGCAGGCACACCTCATATTAACGATTTTCAGTTCCTATGATTAAAAAAAATATTAAACTGCATTGCAACATTCTATCATACACCAGATACATGCAATGGAAAAGTACTGGGGTATACACAGTACAAGGTCATGGCTCAAGCTGAGGGTGAGAGGGAAAGCACGGGACAAGAGGTTTTTACATATGTGCGTACATCTGATGGTACTGTCCGCTGGGTCAGTGCCCTTACGTGGTTGCCGGGTATGTCTATACCAGCTTGCATAACACCCCACACTGTCTTCTCCCCACAAAGATCTACTTCTGCATAGAGTAGAAAAAAGATGGTGGTAAAAAAACTTCAAATTCTTTGAGTTCCATCCCTGGTGTCCATATTCCATGGAAGACACCTGAAAATATTAAGAACAATTTTAAAATCTGCCTACTTATAAATGTAGAAATAAATACAGGTTAAAGCCTAGCATTAGTGGACACCTCTTTTGCTTAATACTTTTTTTGTGTGTGACAGGACTGAGGATTGAGCCCAGGATGTTCCCCCTGAGTTACAAAGCCAGCCCTTTTTTATTTTTCATCTCAAGGCAGTGTTTTACTGAGTCACTAAATTGCCCAGGCTGGGCATGAACTTGTGATCCTCCTGCCTCGGCCACCCAGAGTGCTGGGAGTAAAGTCTATTGTGGTACACGGCAAAAGGAGAAAGCTTTAAGAAAAAATGGAGACATTTGCCAATTTTAGAAGTGAGCCTTCTACTTCAGCAAAAGGCACACTCATGAAAACCTCAATTAAGCAAAGATGCCTCCTCCCTCGGTCTAGTGGGACAAGGGCTTCTGTCTCACCCACCCCCGCTGAGAGCCTTCTGCAAGGGAACGAGGGGTTCCTGCAGTGTCAGCTTGTCACTCACACACTCCGTCCTCTCCTTTCCATGCTACAGCACCTTGGCCCTCGCTCCACTCTGTGCTCAAGCCTGCTGGGCAGGGCTGGGCCGGGCTGGGCTGGGGGTGCACCCACCTGCTCCTAGCACCCACACTCCTGTGCACTCGGGGCTTGTGTGCGCCTTGGGGACCGCAGCTGTCTCAGGGCAGCGTCTCCATACTGGATGCCTGAGCCCATTCTCTCCGGGTCCAATTCACCTGAGGACCAAGAGAGACTCCTTTAGAACAATGGTTATGCTTCTGTGATGCCCAGATATATCCGGTGAAGAAAGCAAAGCACCCACCATGCCTCTACAACCCTGTGCTAAAGACAGGATAAACGGGAGTTTGTGTGAACAGGCATTAAGTATCTCTAGAAGGATACAAAGGGCTGTGATAATGGCTGGCTTCAAATTTAGGATGACTAGAAACAGGAGAGGTGGCACTGGAGAGGGATTTCCTACTGGACACTCTGGAACATGCTGAATTTGGACTATGTGAGCAGAGAATGTGTGCAAAATAAGTCAATTTAAAATTAAAACTGTAGAGACCCCACTGTTCCCTTACTAGGCAGGTAAAACTCCAACTCTGGTCACATCCGTGGTCCTGGCTTCCACAAGGCGCCTGTCTGTGGGAGGAATGGCAATGCCTGCACCTGATCCCAGCTGCTGATGTCCCAACCTACGCGCCCACTTTGGGAGCTCATGTCTCACACCCTCAGCCTATGTGAAATGACGCTAAGAAGGTCCCTCTGTGCAGCCTGGTTATAGCAGCAGGATGCTGGCCACAACCCTGATGTATGCGGCAGGCCAGTGCTGTCAACCACGGGGAAACACATGCAGAACAATTTATACCACGTGTGTGATCCCCCGTTCCTGGAGTTATGTATACACCCACATGCACGGAAGCTCCTGACACAGACTTGTGATGGTTTGTGGGTGTAAGTGAAAGAACCTGGCAGCTACCATGTGCTCATGTCTGTGTAACAAAGGGGAAGAAACAATGGTTTCTAAACCCCATGGATGTAGAGTTCAACAATGACAATGAAAAAGTAATGCTAAAAGAATCTGAATTCATAACCTTACACTCTTCCGTCTCTGGTACAGCTATGGATTCGATGCGCTCAGGGGAAATGCACCTGGAGAGGTTCACATGTGGTGTCTGCCTGCCACAGAGAAGGGCCCTACACTGTGCGGCGGCTCCATCACGCTCTGTGTCGTGCCAGTTTATCTTAAAGGCTTAAAAGATAAGGGTTTATACTAAGCTTAGCAAGTTTTTTGTTTGTTTGTTTTCTGGCCAAAAACATAAAAAGAGCTGAATGTGGTAGTGAACACCTATAATCCCAGCACACTGGAGGCTGAGGTGGGAGGTTTGCTGCAAATTTGAGGCCAGCCTGGGCTACACAGTGAGCCAGCCTAGAGTAAGATAGCATGACCCTGTCTCAAAACCAAACCGAACCGAACTGAACCAAACCAAACCAATAAAAACCATAAAAATGGTGGGGTGTTTTCTGAGATTGATGACCAGCCCGACCCCTCACTGTCCCCAGCACTGTTCCCTGTCCTTTTCTTGCTCACCACTTTCTTCTGCTCCTCCGGTCTTCTCCCCAGCACATACACTGGTCAGAATTCCCTCCAGCCCACCCCCTCCAGATCTACTGCCCGAGGTCCCTCCCACTGGGGAGGATGCCCTGCTCTCTCTCCACCCTCTGTCCCCTCCAGGGGCTGTGACCCCCTGCTGGACCATGCTTGATAGAGGTGACTACTGACTTCCTGTGCCTATCACATGCAGGTCTCAGGGTGGTCCTCAGCTCTGAGGCCTCCCCTTTGAATTAACAATGGACAGTGTGTTCTGGGCTTCTTTTTATGACCTCTGAGTCTGTCCTTCCTTGGCTATGGCAGGCATCAACTCCAAAGAGTCCCTGCCTCTCTTCTGCTCCCTACTGGGTGGCCCATGTATGAGTCCTGATCCTCAGCAACCTCCCCCCTCCCAAGCTGCCCTGTATACCGTTTAGTCCATCTAATACTGCTGCCCACGTGTCCAGGGCTCACCAACATGGTGTCTTCTCTGTTTCTGCATCCTCACAGAACCTTGGTTCCATCCCTCCCCACATTCAGAATTCTGCCCTCCTGCATGAATGCCAGAGCCTCCTGCACGGCTCACCTTGGGCTATAGGCTGTTCTAATCCTCACGAGCTCCCCCTGCAGAGTTCCCTGTCTTTGTGGATGTCAGACTTGTGGGATAGAGCATCCACAGTGCCATGCCAGGTGTGGTTGGGAATTAGGCCTTCTAGACAGTCCCAGAGGAGCAAGGCACAGTTTTGATGAGAAGCAGGGACTATAAGATGCAGCTCCAGGTCTTCTCTGAGGACTGAGAGCTGCTTCTGCCTCCTTAGTTTCTCCGCTCCTATGCCCATCATCTTCCCAGGTGCTCCCTCTTGCAGACATGCAGCCATCTCCTCCAGGAAGCCCTGCCTGGCACCCTCTGTCCTTGGGCTGGAGAAGGCCCCCTCTTCCATGCTGCCCTGGCAGCCTGTATGCCTCTTGATCACCCCACTGATCCTGAGAATTAGAATTGTTTTTAATCATCTGCCAGGAAAGATAGTTTCCTGAGGGCAAGGGCTGCAGTTCACTCAGTATAGGCACTCAGACATTTGACTGCATTAAGTGGTGAATGCTCACATATAATTCTGGTGAAAGGTACCTAAATACCAACTTTAGTACACTGCAACTACATAGTCCTTTGCTGCCTATATTGGGATTACTTTAAATTATTTTTCCTACATAAGAAATACAATGTACACTGTGACTGAAGTGTGTTCAATTAGCTCAGAAATAAGTTACTCCCAAGTGCCTGGCTCCTGACACCCAGTATTCAGCGACCAACCTTATATGTGATCTACTTGCAACTTCCTCAGCCCACACTCTCGGCCCAGTCCCATGGGACTTCGGTCCAGCAAATCAGCGTGATGCTGAGAGATGCTGCCCAATGCCTATTCTTTGTCCGTATGTGATGGGCCCCAAAGAGACTCGACTCTAAGAGGACCCCCTCCCACAGAAACCCTGCTCTCTCCACTGGCTGGGCTCACTTCCTGTGGTAGCTGCAGAAAACACACTGGCAAGGGAGTTTGAATCTCAGCCATGGGACTTTCAAGCCCATGACTGGGGAGTCAGGTTGGAACGTGAAGAGAGGGTAGGACCTGCCATGCCTAAATTCATTAAAAGCGACACTGAAACAGAGGGTGACACACACAGAAGAATGTCTACAAGGGAAGAGATTTACCTGATTCGATTTTGTTAAGTATTTTTCTTGCACACTGCACAAAGGCCTCTTCTACATTCTCCCCTGTTAGTGCACTTGTCTCCAAGAACATCAGCTCTAAAAGCAACATCAAACAAGACACAGGCCACATTTAGAAGATGATCTTAACATCCAACTACTACCAGGCTGCTTAGCACTTTCCTATAATAGCAAAGAAAGTGTAACTCATGGCTTATGGCCATCTGTTTCTATGAACACAGAATCAATATGGTTTGTAAAATGTTAGCTCATCTAAGCTGTCTCTGAATATAATAATCACCCTGTGCCAGCTTGATCGGGGGATGAGCAACAGGCCACCCCACAGGGTCATCAGGGAGGAGGCTGGCTACAGAGAAGCAGCAATGTCCTTCTCCACACAGGCCACATGTCACCACAAACCACAAGCGTCTATGCTTTCTAGGGCCAGAGACATCTTCCTTATGTTAATGCTTCTTTAGCCCCAGAGCAGCTAGTGATCCAGGGAAAGCTGTTCTTACATGTTTGAGAAAAATGCCCCCTCTGGTCCTCACTGGCAAAGGTCACTCCTCCTGACCTGTCTCCTGTGTTGCCACACTCTAATCAGCTCCTCAAAAACTAACCTCAACCCGCTCACCTCACATTTACTCTCAGCAGAAAACCTGTCGCACTGTAAGAGCAGGATGGGGGTCTTAAGAGTCCAGTTAAATACTAACAGTTGGATATTCTAGGTCTCAGTTAACTCACAACATTAAAGTTATTTAGAATGTCTGAATCTTTATCATTCTGTTAGCCATAAGCAACCAATAACTTTATGTGGCGGTCTTGTGTATTCTCTATAGAAATTCACAGAAGTTTCAGCCCCCTTTGAATGTGAGTAAAACAAGGCCAGTACACCAAATGTTTCTTCAACTTCCGACTTAGCATGAATATATCATCAACATCATTTCAAAATACACGGACAAAGTTCTAACCTAAAACCTAATATTCAGAGACCCTGGACCAAAATGTCACTAAAGAATGTTAATACATTTGCTTTTAACTGTACAGTAACTTGTAGGCAGAGATGCAAAATACTGACAGGCTAGATAGGCCTGAGTTTACAGTGGAAATTCCACACCTCCAAAGTATAGTTTAATCTCAAAATTCAAGCTATCTTAAGCTAAAAGAAATGCCATTGTGCCCAGCTCTGCCCTTGAAGAAGGTGGGAGGGAGGTCACTTGCCGTTCTCTTGCGCGAACCTGGAGGCTTCAAGGAAGGTGACTTCACGGTCGGCGTCCAGATCCTTCTTGTTCCCGCAGAGGATGATGACAATGCTCTGGCTGGCCAGCATTCTGGCATCTGTTAACCAATTAGTAAGCGCATTGTAGGTTTCTCGGCTGCGTAACATAAGATTGTGAAAATAATACATGTATTTTATAACACTAGCAACTCTTTCCAGTCACTCTCACTATTCACAAGCCTTTCAAAAACTCAGGTCAGGGCAACAGTACCTTTGAGGTAACTCAGGCACCTTGAATGAGTGCACCTTGATGCCAGACCCACTGGGTGTACGTAACAGCACGCCAGCATCCAGAAGGAAAAGGAGTCCTGCCTCCCTCACCCATAGGTGTCTACTGCACTCTGAGTACAGGAGGCCAGCGCTGGACCCTGCTTAGGCCACTTAGTGAGTTACTAAATTGCTAGTGCTTTGTCCCACAAGAATTTATCATGCTGACTCTTCTTCCTAAGGACCTGGTAACAATGACTGCTGTCATCCTCCTTTGTCATGAGGAGCCTGAGGCCTAGAGACACCAAGAGTCCAAGGTCACAAAATAGCCACCAGCAAAACAGGACCTGACCAGGTCTGGCTGCTCCAGGACCAGGTTTCTACCCTCTCACACTGATGAACACACATATGGTTGGATGGCCTCACAATGTGGTAGGACAGGCCTCGTACTGCAAGTCCGGCGAGAGCAGGGAGAGCTGGACTGGGAGTTACCACCTTCTCTTGGATGCCCAAGAAATAAGTGGCCATGTGAGGTCCTCTCTCTGGATGGTTCCTACCCGAGGAGCCCTCAACAGTGCCCTGGGACTGCATATTTTTAGGATGGTGCCGCAAACGCTGGGTCAATGCAGTCTGTCTTTCACGGACAGGATGCTTTACGATCTATACTGTCTGATGCCTCAGTTACCAGCCATGTGTGGTACTGAGCACCTGAAATGTGGTGGTGTGACGAAGGGACTGAATTCTTAATCTCAGTTTCAATTAAACTGCCACACATGGCCAATTACACCATGTGAGCCCGGCAGTCTAAGCCTGGAAGCTTTGTCCCCAGCCTCTCACAACTCACTTCTAATGTCTTCACATGATAAAGCTTCGTGGACCCGAGGAATATGTCTGAGCATCATGTTAAGACATGCAGTGAAAGAGGACTGCTCTATCTACCTAAAGCCTTACAAATACATTTCCTGTATGGTAGAACAGTGGCTGGGACCAGATCAAAGCCCTCTAAGACACACAAGAAAGGGCTGAAGGGCTTTCTGGATGCTGCCTTGCACCCACCCATGGACACAGACACAAACATGGGACCTCGCCAAGACTGGCCTCCAGAATAGAGGACACTGGGTGGCCTCTGCTACGGGGAGCTGGCATTACCTGGTGATGTCATAGACAAGGAGGGCCCCAGCCGCCCCTCTGTAGTAGCTTCTTGTCACAGACCTGAAAGAATTACACAGGTTTCAATTTCAACCAGTCAGAACCCATTACTACCATAACTATCTTCCCATGGAAACCCCATGCTTCCTCTATAAACTATACCATAGGGCAGACTCTGAATCAAAAGAGAGAGCACTCCTGATCTCTGCGTTTATGTGTGAGGGATTATTGTGCTGGAAATTGTGTTAGAAAAACAATGGGAAGGAGCAGGCATTAGGCCAGAAGAAGGTGTCCCCTAAATTGGTGCAGCTCGAGTGGGCTGCGCATGAAACAGCACAAGGAGGCTAAGGTGTGTGCAGGTGGTGAGTCACCCCCGGACAAGCACGGGCACTCAGCAGGGCCCTCACACCTCTGTGGGGACCACCGGGCTGTACCCTACAGTGTCCCTCCTCCTCTTCCTGGGCCTGCCTTCTGTTCTTCCCAGCTCTACCTGCCTTCATTAAGGGCCCACCTCCTGTTCACCCTGTCAACCTCCAGGTTTGTTTTTGGTGAAGAGCTTCCTCCCAGCATTACCAACCTTTCAAATTTTCCCCAGTAGCAAAATAGAATTCTCTCTCGTGCCTCTCCTTTTGAGAAAGGGCACTCAGATTCTTAGCTCAAGCTATATTATACTCTTCACTGGGGGAGGGGACAGGGTCTTTCTGAGGCTGGCTTTGAACTCCTGACCCTCTTGCCTTAGTCTCTCTAGCGCTGGGATTACAGAAGGGCACTAGCACTCCTGGCTTCCACCTCTGTTGTTTTCTGTTTCTGAGATAGGGTCTTGCTATGTAGTTCACACTGCCCTTGAACTCACTTATACAGCCCAGGCTGGCCTCGCACTTACAGCAATCTTCCTGCCTCAGCCTCCTGAGTGCTGGGATTACAGGTATAAGCCACCATGCCAGTCTTCCCACTCACTTATTAATAATTTTATTTTACAATGCCTTGTTTTGACATGTGATTTCTCTATGAATTATTCAAGTCTACAAATGAAAACATTTGAAAATACTTTTTGGATGTATTAAAACTTTTGCAAAAGGAATTTTAACCAGTGTAATACCCAGACATAGTTTTTGGTGGTTTTGTTTCTGTGTTTGTAAACTGCCCAGGCTGACCTTGAATTTGTGATCCTGTGCATCTGCCTGGGATTGCAGGTGTGCCCCACCACACCTGGCTCTCACATATATACAGTTTTAAAGTAACATGTTCTTAAGTGTCTTGAAACGACAGCCACCTCGTGCCTCCCTCCCCAGGAGCTCTGAGCCCCAGAGAAGCTCTCTCCTTCGTAGATTTGTCTTTTTGTGATGATTGAGTGATTACACCAAATTGAGAAGTTTAGTTAAGAGATACTTAAGTAAATTGGCTCAGCAATTCCAAAGGTGTGGAAGACCCATCCTAGGGTAGTTTAGCCCAAGCACCATACAAAAGGGAAAAGAGGAAAGATGGATCAGCTTCTGTTTCTTCTCTGTAGGAGCGCCAATCATCTCCTGGCTTCCAGCACTCTGGTCATGTAGTTCAGGCTGGCCTTGAACTCACTATGTAGCCCAGGCTGGCCTCCAACTTGTGGCAATTCTCCTGTCTCAGCCTGCCAAGTGCTGGGATTCCAGGCGTGTGCCACTCTGGCAGACTCTTCAGTCTTCCACTGCAGACTCATCAGCCTCCTAATATGGCCTTGAATCAGACACTTTAGTGAGTTTTGAGACCTTGGACTGAATCCTTCGGACCTGGACTGACACCCTCTGCACACTTCCTCATCCAACTGTTTGGCTGACCAACGTAAGGCAATCTTGTAAATTCCTATACATTTGTATATCTTGTGGTATACCTGTTTGTCTAGTAAAACACTGACTGATACACTTTTATCTGATTAAGTCAGGAAAGGATGCATGCTGAGCACATGTGTACACACACTTCTGGGCATAGGAGACTCACACACACACACACACACACACACACACAGCTAAGCTCTATAGTCTCTTCTGGCATTTGCTCCTGTAGTTTTGTAAAATGTCCCCAAACTCTGAGTTACGGGTCTTCAAGTTGACTGTGTCCTGCTTTGGCAACATCTGAGTGATCCGAGGTGACTTAGAGGTACATGCTGGATTCCACCCCAGCCCTTCCTTGCAATTATTCTGCCCTTGGACCCTGCAGACCTCATACCACCTTCCATGCTGTGCCTCAACCTGGAAAAGCAGGTGCTCTGAGCTAGAGCAGAGAATATGAGAGAACTTTGTTTCTTCCTTTTCCTGCATGTCTGAAGGCATTTTGCTTTTACATTTACACTTAATTTACAGTTGGTCTATATGTAGATCTTTGAGTCTGAAGGTATCTTTCATTTTAACCTCTTGAGTTTTCAGTGTTTTTAGTTCCCAGCGTTGCTGCTGATGGTCCGATGTAGTTCTAATTTCCAATGTAACCTGTGACTGTTTTGCCCTCTTGAAGTGTTTCTGGGTCTGAGCGGCATCCTGGTGTTTTGATAGGCACAGTGGTCTGGATCTTGTTAGAACACTGAGCTCCATCTCATGTTTGTAGTTGCAGGATGCTGACCATGCAATCCCGTCGGCAACTTCCTGAAGTCACCATCCTGAGCACAGCTGTGACTGCGCTGTCACTAAAGAGCGGTGGAAAGAATGTACTGTGGGATGTATTTATGCCATCCGTCAGAACGGGCTTCAGTCAGTATGCGACAAACAGAACGACCATCATGAGGTTTAAAAAAATCCCCCCTTAGAAGGGAAACACAGAAAAATGTGTTTGCACCATTACTTTGCCTCTGTTTCAGTCTGAACGCACACCATGGACACACACAGCCAGGTCCCCTGACAGTGAGTTGGCCTTTAAGTTCCAAGGCCTCACTGAGGTTCTACAGTGATCTTTAGGATCAGTGCTGCACGCATGTAGGCTGAGGTTTAGCTGTCTTATCAATCAGAGCTTCCAGAGTGGAATTTCTGAAGTCACCACTGGGGAAGGGTTTGCGGGGTGAGACCCTAATTGTGAAAAAATACAATTAATTCTTTCAAAATACTTTTATCAAGTTAGAGGAAAAGCTACCTGAATCGTTCTTGTCCTGCTGTGTCCCATATCTGTAACTTTACGTATTTACCACCAACGTTTATTATCTTTGAACCAAACTCCACTCCTATTGTATGATTTGAATCATCTTTGACTGAAAAAGAAAAACAAGAACAAGGTTTTTAATTTTAGGATATTAGCATAACAGGCTTATAGATTTAGATAGATAACATTAAAATGAAGGGCTATGCTAATTGAAAATGCAGTTTCTTAGCTATTCCTTTCTCCAACCTACCAGCTAATAAAAACCACTCACCATTTTAAGAAAATACAATAAAGCTTTTCCTTCAAGTCCCTTGGCATGTACATTGAAGGAAGTCGCCACCCCGAGTCAGAGATACCCAGTTATCCACTAAGGGGAGCTCACAGGGGGATGGCTGATACCAGCCATCACTGTGCAAGATGAGTATCCAGCCACAGGCCGGGCATGGGGTCTGTAATGAGGTGGTGACTGTTCCAACTGTTCTGGAGGACAGGTGCTCTAGAGCAGCAGTCCTCAATCTTTTTGGCACCAGAGACTGATTTCATGGAAGACAATGTTTCCATAGCCCGGGGCTAGTAGTGGTGGATGGTTTCAGATGAGTCAAAGGAGCATGCAACGCGCAGTTCGCCCTAGGATTTGTGCTCTTATGAGAATCTAATGCTGCTGCTGAAATGACAGGAGATGGAGCTCAGTGGTACTTCAGCCAGGGGGGAGGTTTACTTGCTCCCTGATGCTCACCTCCTGCTACGTGGCCCAGTTCCAACAGGCTTGGGGGCCTCTGCTGTAGAGGAGAGGTGTCTAGGCTAGGGTGAGAAGTAGGCTAGAGGGAGGCTGCCACACAGAACACGGGTGACAGCTTCAGAGTAACTAAAGGCCAGGAACATCCTGGTTGTGACCCAGCCACAGAGATACAGTGACCTGCCCCTTGTCACTGCTGAACAGTTGGGGCCTCCAGGGATCTGGGAAGGAAGGAAAGGTTATCAGGGCCAGCCGTAGGGCATTAATTTTGGGGCTTGAACAGTGTGAGTTTGGCAGCCTGTAAAGAGATTTAGCCCAAGAAGGACTGGTTCTGTTCGCAACACTGAATCTGGTAAATGAGCAAGGGACCCAACTGACTCTTCACTAACAGAAGTAGAGGCAGCTGAATAAATATAGGAATTTTACTCTTGTCATCACCCTCTGCCAAGACTGTGCTGTCTGGTCCCCTTTACTGAGGTGCTGTGACATTCCTGCTTCAGGTGTACTTCATAAAGCTAAGTCAATTCTGTTTTAGGAGCTTTTCCTAGGATCATAACATTGTTTACCCAAGGGCCTTTTAAGCTCATAGTCCCTTGCGGTCTCATACAGTTTGGAGTAAATATCCCGCCTCATTTACCCCGGGCAGCAGCAGTCAACGGCAGCTGGGCTGCTGTGACCAGAGCCCCCAGGAACCGGTTACCCTCTCCACACCTTGGCGTGCCACCAGCAAACCAGGATGGAGGACAGCAAGGGCCACAGGGCATGTGTCACCCGAAATATACCCCAGGGCTTGTCTGGCTGCTTCATCAGGAAATAAGGCTCCTGCCTGGGCCTCCCTTCGCTGGCCTACCAGCATTACATCATCTTGTAGCACCAGGAAAACAACTATACACTGAACATTAAAGTGAAATGCTAACTCAATAAAAATTTAATCATGTAAATAAAAATTTAAGATCATAAAATTTCAAAGTTATTTAAAAGTGCTTTTGCCCAGGCATGGTGGTGCATGCCTGTAATCTCAGCATTCAGGAGGCTGAGGTGGGAGGATCATGATGAGTTCGAGACCACTCTGGGCTACAAAATGAGCTTAAGTCCACCCTGAACTGCATAGAAAGACCCTGTCTCAAAAAAACAAATAATAAATAAATAAATGTGCTTTTAAGCTATGATTTTTTTCCCTGAAAAAAAAAAGTTTTACTGTAAGGAAATCTGAGCTCGAGCACATTCTCACCAGACGTGTATGGATAAACGGCTGCTGGGCATCACTTACATTTTTTTTCAATAAACTGATGGAGTAAGCACGATTTGCCAGTTCCTGCATTTCCAATAACCAAGAATTTAAACAAGAAATCTGAAAAACAAAGAGAAACTGTGAAAAGAAACTAAAACAGGTGCTATGCATTTACTTTTCACAAAGTTACAAAAAACTATGATCATAAAATTTAATGAAATCCTATTGCTAATGTAACAGAAGATAAGAACTGAGTATTTTTTGAAAACAATACACATGTTGATTTAGAGTCTTGGGGTTTTTTTGGTTTTAGTATTGGGAATTGAGCTCCCAACCTCGTGTTGGCCAGGCAGGCACCATGCCCCTGAGCTTCATCCCCAGGCCTACAGAGGTTGATTTACCTTTCACATTCAAGTAGTTTTGATATTTCACTCACATGTTAATTCAATGATTTTCCCAAACTGTACTCCTTGGCAGCTGCTTCTGAAGTTGGAAGGTTGAAAACTATTCTTGTAATGAATAAAATTGGTCCCTACTAGCCATGATTCAAAGAAATAGGCATACTCAGTTGTAAGCAAAATTAACCTAGAAATTTCATGTGTTTTCTGTACAAAAGAATAAATCTAGCTAACCTTGAAAAGCCAACTATTTTTCTTTGAGGTACTGGGCATTGAACTCAAGGCCTTCATGCTGAACTATATCCCCATTCCTTTTAAAATTCTGACACACTGTCTCCCTAAGTCACTTAATTGCTAAGGCAGAGCTTGAGCTTGCAATTCTCCTGCTTCAGCCTCATAGTGTGCTAGGATTACAGATGTGCTCCATGCTTAGCGAGAAGCCCACTTCTTTCTTCTCTTTAAAGTTAGGTATGAGCCGGGCATGGTGGTAAATATCTACAACTCTAGCACTCATGAGGCTGAGGCAGGAGGATCACCACAAGTGCCAGATCAGTCTGGACAATATAGTGAAATCCTGTTTTAAAACACCAGAACAACAAAAGAAAACAAAATAATCAGAAAAAGCAGGCATGAGTTTGTCTGCCCTTGTGGATCTGTGTGGCTGCCTCTATTCTCTCCTCTCTAGCTTATGGCAAGAACAGCTCAAGCCAAGTTCAGGTTGGCATGTTGAATGCTGAGTGTGCAATTTGTCTGATTCCATGTAGAGAGAGTTCTTCATTTCTTCTTTGCCAGTAGTCATACATTTACTTTGGGATTCCATTTCCACAAAATGGGAATAATGGATTTCCAAGCTGGAATTAGTTAATTATAAAGCAGAATCAGGAACCCCTCACTGCCCTCAGGGTTTCCTTTGGCTGCTAACCCTAGTCCTGCTTAGCTGGAGGTGGCACACAGCAGTGCCCTCTCCCTTGCCCACCCTGGCACCGGCCCTGACCTGCATGGCTGGCTCCTGCTGCCTGGTGTTCTGCGGCCACAAAGGCCACACTCTGCACTCCTGGTTCCCTCACATGCACATTTGATAGCATCACCTCCGCACGCCTTCTCCAGAGCTTCCTGCCCCAGCTGCTTTTTTCCCCAGTCATGCTGAGAGAGCTGCTCGTGTTCAGCCGGCCCTGTCACCTGCTTCTTAGAACTGCATCCACCCTGGAGGCTTCAGTTTCTGTGACCCCGAAGGACATCCAATGTCTACAGGCAACCAGATTTACAAAACAGTGCTGCGAGACTAGAAATTGTAGGATACAGTACCTTAAATACACACACACCAAACAGAGCTGTAAGACATGTCAAGCAAAACCTGACAGAAACGAAGGACAAATGCACAATCCCCAGTACCTATAGACTTTGCCATGACAGTGAGGTGAAAAGTGGCTCTGGGTTTGGCAGTTTTGTATAAAACTAGACATTTTCCTACCATACTCCCAGGCATTTGTCTCACAGACATGAAAGGCTCAGGTTCACACGGACCTGTATATGAACGCTGGAGCCAGCTGTGCTTAGAGTACCCCAAACTGGAATCCTTACACTCTCTTGACAGGCAGAGGCTGAGGTGAGGCTCACGCTGAGGAAGACTGCTCAGCATGAAGGACGACCAACCTCCTAGCCATGGAGGAGGCCTCCTAGCCATAGTATATGCCTGGTTGGCATATACCAACTCTAGGCTGCAGCACAGTGCCAGGCTGTGGGGGAAAGCAGGTGGAACCTCATGTTCCTGTGAGTGACATCTGTGACTTACTCCTCAGACTCCACAAAAAGGCAGCAGCAGCCACACCATGGCATTACGGCAACAGGGAAGGCTAGAGTGGCCAGAGCGGTGTGGACAGTTTTGCTCTACAATTGATGGCAGGCATGCTCCTGAGTTTTCAAGAAAATGATGTCACCTTCAATGATGAGATTGTGCTGTCTTCTCAGGGGACAGTGATGAGATAGTTCTGTCTTCCCAGCTTCTCCCTCAAGGAGCGCTCTCGTTTTTAAGATTCCCAGAGGTTAGAGGGAAGTCACTTCACGAGTCTCCTGGGAGAAAGTCAGTGCTGGGATGGAATCATGGTGTGGGTGGAATGGAGTCACATGGGAAAGAATTCCTTGTTTCTCTGGCCTAGGGTAGGGATGGTGAACCTCTTAAGAGCTTTTAATGACACAGTCTGCTGTGGCAGGCTTGCCATAGGCTCGCCACCACTGTCCTAGAGTTTGTGATACCAAGACTGAGATAAAATAAGGTTCTTGAGGAGGAATTGATGTTGAGATGAAATGATGAGTTGCAGATTCAGAGATTAAGCTGAAAATACCTGTGAGCTGGCACAGCAGGGATTTGGGGCAGAAGCTATTTAGGGGCCAACCACGAAAAGGGAAACAAAGTAGTCAGGCCCACTAGGGAGGGATGGTGTCCTAATTACAGTCAACTGAAGCATGAAGTCAGACACTAGACAAAAAAGACCAATAGCTTCTTGGAAAGCTCTTACAAAGAGGGTGGCTGTGATAGGGAGAGGAGATACAGATTGAGAGAGGGACGCCAAGTGGAAGGCACTCCACAGAACCAGGAAGCAGAGACGATTCAGTGGCCTACAAGGTGAGTGCCAACACCTGCGCACAAGCCCGGAGACTCCCTTCTTTTGGGACAAGAGGGATGGGTGAGGGCGTTGCAGTGAGAGTAGCCTCCTTCCCAGGCACCCTTCTCGCTACCTCCTGAGGGCGGAAAGGACAGCTGGGAAGGTTCCAAATTGTTGATGTGCAGAGCATGGAAGAGCTAGTGCTGCTTAGTGCTGCCTAATGAGAGCCATGGGCAGAACCCACGCTACTGGATGACAGCAACGAGAATGGACGGAGGGAGCCTGCGAGCCTAGGAAGCGGTGGAAGAAGAGAAGCTGATGTGGCTGAACCATGAAGCCAGCTGCCAAGCAGCTTTCTGCATGGATGCCTAGGCACCAGACCCTCAGGGCTGGGAACAGGGCAGAGGACCTTGCTAAAGGAGGACTGGCCCCAAAGCCACTGATAACAGCAACACAAGGGGGTGGGGGTCACAGGACAGAAGAGAACACATTCTTCAGGGGACAGAGAGGCATGATACCCAAGAGAGGCTGGAGTAGGAGAGGCAGGAAGTTCGGGCACAAAGCAGGTGGCCTGGAGAGCTCAGGGTACAGGAAACAGAGGGAAGTGTGGGCAGTGCTCTGCACAGGTAGCCAGGGCAGCTGCTGTGTGTCTCGCTGCATCCAGCTCTGCTAAGTGGGACTGGACTGTGTATCTGTAGCTCAGATTCCCAGCGCCAGCTCAGGGCTGGGACTCTGCCAAGGTGTTCGCTGCATCACCTGTGCTGGGGTTGGCTGGTGTGGGAAGAAAGCACCTTAGCAGTGAGCCTGGCCAGCTGGCCAGTATCAAAATCGCCATTTCTTACTTGCTTTCTACTTGATGCAATAATATCTACAAATACTATTACCCTTCAAGGTGGAAAACTGCCCAGAAAAGAAGCCAATTGCCAGCACAGGAGACAGATAAAGAAGCTATAATGAGAACAGCTGCCCTCGACCAGGAAACAAGTTTCGGATTCATTTTGGACTGCTGGGTTTTATTTAGAGTTACAAAAGGACAAAGTCTGCCAATTACTCTGCTTAGAAATAGGGTAAGTAGTTCATTAAGATGTTCGGTAGAATACTCCAACTACGGCCAATAATACAAAACAAAAAGTGGAGGGAGGGAAAGACAGAGAGGATTTAATGTTCATTCGGAGCTGCACCTGGTGTAAGCCTCCTCCTGCAACCTGCACAGCAGACAGGCAGGTGAGCAGTGAGACAGGAAAGGACAGTCCTGCCGGATTAGCCTTTCCGCAGGAGCTGGCCCTATGACGTCGGCACCAACACACTCAGAGCCTCATAGCCTTACTGCCTCTTGAGGTCCACCTTGTAATGCTGTTACAATGACAACTTGGTTCCCACATGAATTCTGATGGGGACATGTAAACCACATGCAGAAAACACAGTCAATCAGAGCAAGCACCGGAGCAACCGTCTCCAGGGCGGAAATCTGGGTCATGCGTACAAGGGTGTGGAGGGTGAGTCAGCCTCTGGCTCAGCTCCACCTGCAGGTGGGACTCAGGTTCACAGCACAGCAGTCATGGGGACCAGGCACAGACATAGTACAGACAATCCCCCTCCGCCTGGTTCACACCTCAGCTTGGGCACTCCACCTGTCTTCAGTGTACGAGATTTCCTGGTACAGGGTGGAGACAGGACTGTGAGGTGATGCCAGGGGATCTTTAGACCAGTCATGTCCAAGAGGTGGACCAGAATCCCAAGGGCACGTGGAAGCTAGAGACAACCCTGCCAGTGGGAAAGTGTGGCCAGGGAAGCCAATTGTACCACAAAGAGCACATGCCAGAGGAAACAGGTGGGTCCTTGTTAACGCACGTGGCTTTCACAACTGTGAGCATTTAAAGGAACTTGTTTATATAATGATATATTGTCCTGTAATAACCATCTTCCCTGCAAAGTTTTACAAGTGTCTGCACTATGCAGCCTCTATGGACTTAAAGGTAATCCAGAATGTGAACCTCATCCCATGCAGATAGGTGATAGGTGCAATGTCCTAGGTTATGAACACATTTATGGTGAAACCACTCAAGGTGCCAGTATATGAAAAGTGCGGAAACAGCAGTGGTCACCAAATGACTTCCCTCTTTTTTCCAAGTATTATCAGAGTCAAAGTGGCTCCAAGGAGGGATGTTAGTCTTCAAAATATCAAAAGGTTTTTAGCTAGTTCCCAAAGACAGAAAGAACTAAAATTAAATACAAGTACATGTTGTTTGCAAAATAACAAGGGAAATTTGGGTATTTCCAAGAAGACATGATCCTGCCACACTTGGGAAATAGCTCAGCTGCTCATCGGGGAGCAGGCAGAAGTGACAAAACACCGGGAGGGCACCCACTGGTCTCCTGAGGTGGTCACGGCATAGGACACAAGGAGGTGACTGCACAGGTGCTGTGAGTTGTCTCGCTCACATCCACGCCCGACAGACCCAACAGAAACTGGGGAAATAGGACCCAAAGCTCTCATACAGATATGATTGTGTAAGCCAGCAGTAGTCAGTTCCAGTTTCTTCCCTTCAGCAGAGATGGGACTAGAAATTCAGGCTCAAGTCAAGCAGTAAAAGGGCAGTATACCTGCCTTGATGGCCCAAGCAGGTGGGGGAAAGAATGCAGGAGAGGCCTCTAGTTCCTATGGTCTTAATGAGGAAGCACACTCACGTGACACATGGCAGCCATTTTACAAACAAAAGGAGAGAGGTGAAAAGAATCTAGGTTCTTGTTGGTATGGCTGAGTTTCTGAATCAACCAGCCCTAAATTCTCCTCTCCAGTTACTTTAAATAATGCATTTTCTTATTACTTCAGGTATTTTGAGTTAGGCTTCTGCCACTTGCAAGGTGAAAATATTCTGCTCGACAAAACAACCAAGAGGAAAGCTGGGTGTGGTGGTGCAAACCTGTAATCCTAGCACTTGAGAGGCTGAGGCAGGAGGATCAGTTGCAAGTTCCAGGCCACCTGGGGTACACAGTGAGTTTAAGCCCAGCCTGAATTACAGGGTGAGACCCTCTCTCAACAAAACAAAACAATCAAGAGTAATATAAGTCCATTACCTATGAAACAGGAAAATCTGTTGAACATAGTATCTTTAAGGTTTTATTTTGGGTGATATCAAGTCAAAGTACAATTAGAGGACTGATAGGTAGGCTGAATTTAGAGCAAGGAGAGTTCACTCAAGAAAAATTCAATAACTGCCGGGCGTTGGATTTGGTGTTCCCCAAAGGCTCCTGGGTCAAGGACTGGGGATATAGCTCAGTGGCATAAGCACCTGCCTGGGAAGCACAAGGTCCTGAGTTTGATCCCTGGTACTGTAAAAAAAAAACAAAGGCTCCTGGGTCAAACACCTGGTCCCAGCGCGCTAACGTTCAGAGGTGGGGGCTGCAGGAGGTGATTAGACCACGAGGACTCTGACTGCACCAGTCCACTGATGAGTCCAAAGTCTGAGATAAAGGGATGGGAACGTGAAGATGCGGCTCAGGTGAAGAGAGCAGGTCGCTGGGGACATCCTGGGGCTATGTCTTGTCCCCCACCACCCGCACCTGCTGGCTGCCATGAGGGGAGCAGCTTCTCCCTGCCATACCTTTCTGCATGGTGTTCAGTCTCACCTTAGTTCCAGAAATAATGGAGACAACTGACCACGGACGGAAAGCTCTGGAAACCTGAGCTAAAACAGCCCTGTCCTCCTCCAGGCTGATCTCGTCCAGCAGCTCACCACCGCAAGGGGAAGCTGGCAATAACAACACAGCCAGGAGGCACAGTGTACAGTGATCGGTCCACAAGCAAGGTCCGTCTGCCCTGAGGCTCTGGGCGTGGCCACCCCGTAGTCAGTGGATGAAACACGCACAGCCTGCCGTGGACTCTGTCACTTCTACAGGTGACCAGTGTCCACCCGATCATCACACTCCTCACTTGGCAAGCATGACAGCTCCAGCAGGGGCCTCTGCAACATGCCTTTGAGGTTTGTGCGCTGGGCCGAGGTTTGAATTCTCAGAAGGGACATTTATTTTACTTATTTGCAAGCTGTGGGTGGATGGCTGTGACTTCTTCAGTCCAGAAAAGTCAATCTAGAGAAGAGGTTTAATTAGAATTGGGTTTATACTCTACATAACGAAATGACTTCTACCACACAGAAAATACTAAGGTGGGTGTGGTGTTGCGTGCCTGTAATCCTAGCATTCTGGCAGACTGAGGCAGGAGGATTGCAAATTTGAGCCCAATTCCGGCAACTCACTGATTCTGGGAGACCCTGTCTCAAAATGAAAAACAGTAACAAGGCCTGGGATATCCATGGCGAAGACTCTGGGTTCAATCCCTGGTACTGAAAAAAACTGGGTGTCCTAGCTATTACGGCCCTTTGTTTCATATTCTATAACAGAGGGGCAAGTCTGTCACCTCTCAGACAGAATCAAACCCAGCCTCTTTCAGCATTCGCTGAAGCTTAGCTGTGCTCAGGACTGTTCAAAGAGCCAGGACAAAAGGTCACCCCAGCCAGCCCTGGCTTCCAATGAGCTTGCATCTCATCTTGAAGGAAAAGATTTACCTTGATTGCAAGCAAGAGTGAACTGACCTGCAGCACATACCCACAGAGCCCCACAGGCAGCACACAGGGCACCCTTACTCTGTGGGTATCCCCATAATATGGGTCAGGTGAGCACACCAAACACAGTAGGAACATTACATACACTCTACATGTAGTATTTCTAATGATGACAAAGGAGAGAGATGCTTTGTTCTGTAGTCCCCAACTGCTCGTCTGCATGATTAAAAATTTATATATGAGAAGAAAATGATAAACATCCCTCTAAAATATATCCTTTCATTCATAATTTATTAGCACTTCATGATGTGTCCTTTCTTTAGCCCATCTAAATATTGTTCACTCCTTAAGATTTCTTAAATGCCAAAAGCAGAGCACCCAAGAGAAGTAGAAAAGGTCAACAGACTAAGGACATGAAGCATGGTCACACAGGAATTTGCCATTCTGGGTGGAGTGGGATTGTGTGTGGCTGTAGCATAACTCTAAGCTCTTGGGGTACTACACCTAGCACCACACTCTTGTTCGTGTTGGCCAAATCCCTTGTCAACATAAACTTATGTTTGTTGCAGCACTTGAAGGGAGTTTCAAAAGGAGAAAATGTGCAGACATACAAGTTCATTTGACTTATCATCCCCTAGCATGGTACCCTCAGATTTGTCTCATATCTACTGTTTACATAATGCTACCCTGTGTGGCGTTTCCTTGTTTTGTTTTTTGCAGGGGACAGGGCAGAGTCTCGCTATGCAGCACAGGCTGGCCTCGAACCCATGGTGATCCTCCTGCCTCAGCCTTCCAAGTGCTAGGAGTATAGGTGTGTGCCACCATGCCCAGCTTGTATGTCATGTTAGACTTTATTCTATATTTATAGTTACAACACAAATGTCAAATATTCTTCAAAAGTACACAATATAATCCACTGCTGAAATCAGACCAACAAAGACAGCAATGACATTTGAAGATGAGTGCCATATTTTGACATGGTTTGTCCTCTCCAAAATCTATGCTGGGTTTTGGTCCCAACATAATGCTATTGAGAGGTGGCAGGACCTTCAGGTGACAACTTGGTGCTTCCAGACTGGCTTGATGCTATTTCTGCAGAACTGGGTAATTCTCAGTGAGTGAGTTCTGGGTCTGCAGGACCAGAAGGCAGGTGGTAATACAGTGAGGTTGCCCTTTCTGCCTACCTCTTTCCCACACACCCATGTGCCCCTCATTACACCATGCTTGAGGACGGCCCAGCCTCCAAGAACCCTGAACTAAAACAATCTCAGTTTTAAAAATTACTCATTCTCAGGTATTCTGGTACAGCAACAGAAAATGCACAAAGACAGACAAGTATCACAGGACTCAAGGAGTCAGAGGCTTCTTGCAAACAACTTCAGTGGCAAGTATTCTAGTAGAGTTATCAAGTAGGGAAAAAATCTATTACAGCAGTCTGACCAATCTCTGCAGGAGAGTTTAGGAGTAGAAATTCAAGAAACAACACCCAATTTTCTTTTCCTCTTAAAGAAATATTCAGAACAAGGATCACTAACACACTTGCTTGAAATTATATATGGTAAAAGTGATTCTATAATTTTTTTTTCAGTGTCAGGGATCAAACCTAAGGCCTCATGCAAGCACTTTACCACCAAGTCACAACCCTGCTCCAGAATACGGAATCACAAAAGGGTTCTGGATAATTCTATACAAAATGGTTCAAGGTATGAGATGCTTAAAACTAAAAAAAGCAAAACAGTACTTAACAGAAGAGATATTACTATTAGCTTAGCTAGAAATAAATTCACATGCGCTAACATGAAATTGTTTTTCCAGAAACTCTAGTATCTTTGGAAATATTTACATAAATCATGCTTTTCCTGCAACACTGTAAATTACTAGAAGTCTGAACCTCAAAATAAATTTTACCAAATCCCCTCTAGTCTAACTGGACCAAACTGCCCCCTTTAGGCCCAGGGACCTCACTCACCCTATGAACCAGGCCTGCAGAAGTGGCCTGAGGGTTGGCCTGAGGAGGCAGAGCGCCACACCTGCCAAGGAACTGATGAAGAACTGCAATACAACCTTTTCTCTTGATTTATGATCCAGGAAACTGGCACCAATTTGACTTTCCTTTGCCTCTTCTAGGGTAAACAGTAACTTGAACTGTATTAAGAAGGCACCTTAAAAGGCTTAGCAACCAGCTGGACACAAGAGATGAGGGAGGAGGTGAGGGAGATCTGGCTGCAACATCTGTCACACCACTGACCGCCAGGGTTGATTCGGCTGATCTAGCTGGCTAGGGGGGTGTCCCCTTCCTCCCCCAGTGCTCCATGTGTGTCCCTTCATAAGCTGTGTGCTCAGTCGAAGAAGACGACCATCCCCAATAGAGGAGGGCCATTCCTCGGTCAAGGGTATACGAGTAGCTGCGTTCCCCTGCTAGAACCTCCACACAAGCTCTCAAGAGGTGAGGGAGAGGGACAATTAAAATGGGTTCTACCTTTCTCGCTAAGGCAAATGCATACACTGGAAAAAGAGAAGACTGGGGAGTAGGAGAGACACTATAGGGTTTGGGATGCCCTATGTTCAGATCCTTTAGGGCACCAAGGTAGAGTGGTTAGGGAGGGAGTTAAAAATAAAACTCTTTAAGTTTGAGTGAATGATAGAACTGGAAATGGAGGTTCAGGAAGCACCCCCATGTCAGAGGTAAAGTCACAGGTGTGGATTGGAACGCTTTACGGTTCAAATGGCTGTCACAGTGGACATAACTTTGTTTTTTCCAAAGAAGCATATTTTCAAAGTTCTCTGGCAGGAAGCTATGATACAGTACTGTGCCTAGCTTCACTCTAGTGCACTCTAGTCTGCACTCCCACCCCCAGGACCTGGGTGACAGGGTGGGGGACTTAGGGCACACCAGTGTGTGAAGCACTGGTGCACAGTTCCCAAGTGAGTTCACAAAGTGGTCACAAGTTTTCCGTGAATGAAAAGAACAAAACACAAACATTTACAAGCATAGACTTATTCAATCTGAAAAATATTCTTTTTCCTGATGTATATTTCCTTTGTTGACACTGTTAACATGTCTCATCATTTGTGAAATCATGGTGATGGTACTTTAGTGACTTTTTCTGACAAGTTAGTTTATACTTGGCAGCAAGTGACTTAACCCTACTTTTCCTACCTGGGATATCCTCACTTTCAAGCCTAAATTTCTTCAAGAATCACGTTTCTATTGCCAACCCCTTTGGATTAGTTCCCTAGGGTGCCATCACTAAGAAACACAAACAGGGCGGCTGCAGCAGCAGTGTGCAGTTGTCCTGGCTGGAAGTTTGAAATCGAGGCTGGGCACCGTCAGGCTCTGAGGGCTCCTGAGAAGGGCCCTCCCCGTCTGTCTCTTCCTGTTGCTGGTGGTTGCCAGTCTCAGGCTTCTCAGCTGGTAGCTGTGTTATTCTACTCTCAGTCTCCATCATCACACCCCATTATCCCTGCATGTGTCTGCGTTTGAGTTTCCTTCATCTCGTAAGGACACCAGTCATTGATTTAGGGCCTGCCCTAATCTAGTATGATCCCATCCAAGCAAATCACATCTGCAAAGACCCTATTTTCAAAATGCTGTCACACTCACAGACACAAATGGGTTAGGA
The DNA here is from genome assembly GCA_004027595.1 of Dinomys branickii. NCBI lineage: Eukaryota > Metazoa > Chordata > Mammalia > Rodentia > Dinomyidae > Dinomys > Dinomys branickii. The sequence continues at coordinate 113,639 of PVLD010003102.1, forward strand.
CTTGAACATAATTTTTAGAGGACAAAATTCAACCTCTAACACATTACAAGGATAGTACATAATTAAAAGAAAAATACCCTAACTCTCAAAATTATACACAAATACCAAAATACTTTTTTTCAAAATGAAGCACAAATGAAAATTCTGAGAGTGTACCATAAAAAAATGAGCACAACATCAGCAATTTGAGTGGTGCTCTTCTGTTTCCCGAATCATTCCCAACTGCATAAACTCTAACATGTTGAGATTTGTCTTTGCTGTTTTTCCCTCACTGTCAAGCTTTCTCAGTTCTTTGATTTTTAAAAGAATAGTTCAGCTCCTTCCTGTATGTCACTGCCTGGTGTCAGGAGCTACCTGAGGACAGCTGCGGATCCCCCAGGCCTCAGGTTGCGGAGGTGCACCTCCTCAGGAGGCCAGGCAGGCTGACCCAACAGGCTGGGAGAATATGCAACCCTCACATCATTTGGAGAACCTCATTTCAGGTGAATGACATTCAGACCCAGGATTTCAGTATGAAGACAACAGTATCTGTTTAACATTCTAATTTTGTATTATATTATAAAATGTGTATTATATTATAAAGTACTATTTCTAGGTGGTTGGGGGCTTCAGAGCACAGGTATGTGGAGCACTGCCAGCCCATGGATGGTGGCACAGGCCAGTGAGCAATGGACTCACCAGCAGCACATTGAAGGCACTAGCTGGTATTCTCCATCACATCCCGTCATGTGAGACCAGGGTACAAAGGAACCTCAAGGTTAGGCAAACAGTGCTTCATAGCTAGGAGAAGAATGCCTAGAGGAAGGAGCCTGATTGTGCTGTTCTAGGGAACAATGCTGTGCAAATACAGCCAACGAGAAGTGGAGGTAAACAGCTTAGGCCTTGGTTTTGGGTGACTTTTTTTTACTTCAGGTTGGCAACTTCAACAGCTACACTTGCTCTAAGTTTGTTTATTTATTTCTTTTTTAGCTTTTAGTTTTTAAAATCTCCTCTGCTGGAAGAAAGAATTAAGTTCCGATAGTAAAAGTACAAACCTATTTGGAAGGTACCAGGAGATAACGCTAAGAGCCGCATCCTTATGACCCAAGTTCCAACAGCTGGTCTGTGATGCTTCAGAGTGCAACTAACTGTCTGGGGCAACGACCAGACGCCAGGGCAATGCTGGCTTACAGCACAAAGCCTTGTCCCCCGGCTCCTCTGTTCTCTTATGTGCACCCTCCCCATCGCCCATGCTGCTGGCCTAGGTAAAGGAAAAGCACAGGCTAAGGCGTAGGCCGGAGAGCCTGTCCTGCTGGTGACATGTGCCACTGTGGTTCTCTACAGAACCAGGCCACGTGGAGACTTGGGGGACACCTAGCAGTCTAACAACGGGGGTCTGAGAAGTCAGCAGCTCCCTGGGGTGAGGTTCCTTAGGCTTCTAGAGACAGACATCATGCCTCAGTGTCACCAGGAGTCATGGTGTCACAGGAGTCATGGTGATGGGCCAGGCATACTGTATACCCTGCACGATACCCTTCCCAGTTTGCACCCCCTCAAAGTCTAAGTCTCTCTACAGCCCCTCACTGGCCTCCTCATCCTGGCCTGGCAGGGCCTAGCTGAAGCCTCCCTTCTCACACACTTGCATGCACTACATTCCTGCAGAACTCTTGCCTGCATTTTCAATTTTCTTCTGCTAGAGTCACAACTGGAGCAGCACTCTATACCTCACTGGACTGTAAACTCAACAAGGCCAGGGAGGGGTCTATGAGCTTCTGCAGAGCTCGGAGCCTGCCCGGTGCACCGGTTATAACATGCATAGGAGCACACAGAGCACACGCCCAGGCAGCGGGCAGCCAAGATGGCCTGAGCTCCACACGCTGGACTGCAGCCTCTTTCAGGGAGTATCACACTCCAAGTCCGAGCCTTTGTCTGAGGCTACACATCTGAAAGATTGACTAGAGAGGCACTGGCAAATGTTACTCAACTCTGGCGCTATCACACAATGGGGAGAGGAGCAGCATAGCACATGCACTGGGAAAGCTTTCATTCATCCAAATAAATACTTGTCCTGCACATCCAGTCTGGGTGCTGTAGGGCAAACAAAGATAAAAGCATGTCTTTTTCCAAGGTGGATGTGGACATAAATCAGAGGTGTATTTGTAAATAGCCATAATGCAACCCAGAAAGGACTAAACTCAGAGTGTGAGAGACAGAACACAAAGGTCCCCTGAGCAAGAGATGGGCTCATCTATCTTTTACACGTTGTGATCCCAGGGCAATGAAAGGAATTCCAAACCAAGAAAAAACAAACAGAACCGACCCAGCAGCGCTCTCAAACAGTGCTGGCCCTAAGCCTCATCCTTCCCCGGTGGAAACCATTTTTATTGAAATCAAATCTCCACATCTGTAACTGGCTTCCCCAACCTTGAGCTATTTAAACTAAACCCTGAAAGGAAAACAACGCTAGTATAGAAATGACGGGGGAAAGCAGGAGGAAACTTAAAAAGCGGGTCACGTCAGCGCTGTGTACGGTCAGGCGGGAAACCGACTACCGACTTCCCGAGACCCAGACACCCCTATATAAAAGACCAGCCGACACCCCAATCCCCTCGCCCCTGACGCCCTCAGGTCCTGGCCAGGCCCCCATATCCCCGACCACCTAGGTTGATCCTGGGCCCTGACACCCGGAGATCTCGGCTCCCGATACCCCGAGATCTCGACACCCCTGAGGCCCCCACACTCCCGAGATTCCCGAGACCTGACCCCGACCCTCACATCCCGGCGACCATCCGACGCCCCCAAGGCCCAGCCTGGCCCGACTCAACCCCGCGCCCGCCCGCCGGCAGTACCGTAAGTCTCGGACATGGCGGTCTGCGACATCCTGCCGCTTCCGCGGCTCTGTCCCGTCCGGTGGGAGCCCGCGGCAGGACCAAGCGGTGGGCCGAGCGCAGACCCAGGGCGAGCGCCGGGCCACGGGTTGCGGCCCAGCGGCACTCGCCTCCGCGCACGCGCAGAAAGGGGGCGGGGACCGGGAACCGGAGGGGCGGGGGCGGAGCCCGGGTCCGCAGCCCCCGAGCGGTGGCCGGAGAGTGGGCCGTGGGCAGGCGCCGAGGCCTGGAGGCCAAGGGAGGCCGGGTGACTCCATCGGGACCGTCCCTCTGCCGAATGGACGTGGTCAGCCTCAGTGGACCCCAGCCAGGGCCAGCTGCCCGCAGGGTTGGGTCGCTGCCGCGAGGCTGGAATCAACTGCAATTCTGGGAGCAGCGCGCCTGACCGGGGGGGGGGGGGGGGGGTGGGTAGCGGCGAGGTTCAAGGTCCGGGATCTGGATGTTTTGGTTCTAGGAACCAAGCAGTTCAAAATCGCCTTCCTATACAAACGTAGAGGTAAACATCTATTAGAAATTGAATTTTGGTTGGGAGCTTGGTCCATCTGGGCGTGACCAGGGCCACATCATTTCTCCTAAGACCCGACCTTAATAGCATCCTAAAACCATCCTGAGCTAAGGCCCCAGGGCCTAGGCTGTGTGGAGAAGATCTGCGCTTGCCCCTTCCCCCAGTCCATTAGGCTCCACCCGCAGAAACTGCTTCGGACGGACTTCGCTGTCCCCAGGGCCACTGGCTCCAATTTTCACTCTTCTTTTGATTCTCCTAGCAAATAGATGTTTTTGCCTCTAAGTCCCAGAAGAAAGCCTGTGCTGAAATGCCGGGGTTGTAATTTCCTACAGTTATTTTGTATACAAATATCCGTCTGTGGCTCAGATACTTTGTTGTTTCCTAGTGCAGCTTTCTGCCCTCAGCTTGATTTAGGTCCCCGGGTACACAGAGAACTTTCCATCCAGGAGCCTCAGAAGTGAGACAGTGCCGGGGAATGGGAAGGAGACAGTCACGCGAAGACTTGTCCATTCTTTAGATCTAGCATTCCTTCCTACCACAAGCGCCTGCCGACCAGGAAGAATGCCTGGTGGGGATAGTTCCTTAATGACAGGAGCTGGACCTAGAGCTCCTGGAACTTAATGGGTGGTAGAAGTTAACATTTGTTGTCATTTCAAAGTTGCAAACAGTGGGCTAGGGATATAGTTCAGAGGAATAAGTGCCAGCCTGGCAAGCCCAAGGTCCTGAGCTCAATCTCCGGTACCGCAAAACAGAAAAAAAAGTTACAGGAATTATTCTGTTTGGGGAGAAATGAGTTAGGCCTTTCAAAATGACTCTGTTTTGAAACCAAAACAAAAAAACTCGAAACGAATTCCCCCAAAACAACAACAAAAACACAACCCCGAGAGATCATCTAGCTCACAGAGGTAAAGTCATCATCCTACCTAGAATAGGTAACGTGTGTGAGGAGGCATCCGAAGGAGTCAGACTGCTTGGACGTCATGTGAAAGAGTCTGCATATCAGTAACTTGGAGAAATGCATTTTGCCTAGATATTCCTGGTGACTGCTGTGATTCTGAGGGCTGCTGATCATGAAGAAGAAAATGTATCATAAAATTAATGTATTTTTCACTAATTACCTATCTCTTTAGAGGAGGGTCGTGACAGAACAAAAGCAGATATCCCAAAGCCTAGGGTTGTTGGAGGTTTGTCTAAGGGAAATGAAGGGTGACAGAAGGCCACAAAGAGTGCACAAGGCTCTGCTGTCTGCTGGGAGCAGCACTGTTAATTCAAGGTTTCCATTTGAGCTGGGCAAAAGAACCCGCAACTGATTGGTAATAGACTTGTGTCTGGCCCTGGGGGAGTCAGAAAATGTCTGGCAGTTGCTAAGAGAAGGGGACAGTTCTGGGGAAACTTCAGGATGTGAGCTCAGTGGGCACCCAGGCAGTGGGGCCTGTGATAGGAGTTCCTGTCTTCAAGTTGGAAGAGACCTCAGAGGCTGCCACTTTGCCTGCTGGGGCCAAACACCACCATGTGAGGGACTGTTCAGTCAGGAAAGGCTGGGTGAGCTACAGAAATGGAGCTGTCCTAGTGCATTTGTGACTAACACATTTCATGAGCCTTCCTGCCTCTCTGGGTAGGGAGATGAAGCTGACCATGGGCCTCGGGGGCCCAGGCTGGGCAGGTTTGGCTGAACACCTCTCAGGACTTCCCAGGCAGGAGGAGGAAACGGCAGGTGGTACTTCAGTGGGCAAAAGATCCTATAGGAACTGAGGGATTGCTGTATTCTGTTTCATGGTGGAGCAAGTCAGAGGCCACAGCCTATTTCAAAGTGGACAGGAAGCGTGATGTTGCATCCCAAAGGAAAGGAGAAGACCATATGTGAGCAGAGCCATTCATCAACCCCCTGCTGAGGCCCTGCCTCCCTGTCCCTCTTCCTTCCTTCCTTCCTTCCTTCCTTCCTTCCTTCCTTCCTTCCTTCCTTCCTTTTGGTGCAGTACTAGGTATTAAATCCAGTGCCTTTACACTGAGCTACACCCCGCCCCTGGCCTTTTATTGTCGGTTATATGTTGGTTTCTGTGTGGGGTGACACACAGAATGAGAGCGAGGTGCAGCAGATGAAAAAAAAAACAAGAGAGACACAGTTATGGGATCAGGGGGCTACAGCCTCTAGGACTGAAGCTTCAATTACAATTTTCTTTAGCCTTTTATTAGGATTCTCACAAAAAGCAGGAACAGGGGAAATGGGAGGACTCATTAACAGGATTAGCGAGGGCCGTATAGCGTAATATCACAGGAACTGAACTTTGACTTAGCTAGCCATCATGTTATCTTTCCTTCAGACATATCTCAGTGAAGCATCTAGTGTTGTCCCGGCGGCTTTCCACAGGGACTAAGGTCCTGCTTTCATATCCTTTTGCACTAATGCTTTTGCTAGATTTCCTCCAGAAACAAAGAATCACGTGGCTTGGTTAGGCTCAGAGTCCTGCGCAGGTAATACGCTGAAAGGTAAGCTATAGAATGTCCTTCTCCACATCCCCCCTCTTTTTTTGCTGCAGTCCTTTGAAGCACTCACGGGAAGGCTGCCATTTGTCTTCCATTTTCCGAATGAGCGTCACCAGGCTACTAAAAGGATCAAGCACAGAACAGTTATAATACCATAAAAAATGACCATAGAGGTTTGGAAAAATTGTAACTGTTTTAAAGGACTTAAACTTTTTTTTATCTATAGCTTACAACAGATCAGTTCCTTGCAGCAATTCTAGTTTGTTGTTAAATGTGTCAAGTACTTCTTTCTGTAAATTTCCAATCTCAGAAGATAAATTTCCTTGATTCAATAGATGTTTTTTGACATTCTCCCAAGGGAAAAGTGTATTATTATAGCGATGAGGAGTCACACAAAAAGAAGAGCTATTCCAATCACATTTAATCCGTAACTGGTTTTGTAAACTAATTGATCTCCCAACAATACCACTGCTTGTTGCAAGTCTGCTATTTGAGCTGCCAATGTTTTATCTATAGAATGTTGAGTTTGCCATAATGTTCATGCCACGTTCGCACAAACTGAGTCGTTGGCACTGACTGATGAAGGGCTGCCCCAGCTACTGCTGCAGTAGCTGTAATGCTAGCAATTCCTAACACCACAGCAATCAGAATCCCTAGAAATCTACATTTTATTAATTTATCTATAAAATTTTGAAACATGTAAGCAGTTGAGATTTGCTGCCATGTTCTTTCTAAATTAGCAGATTCCTGTTCTTTGTTTAAGAATATGAATATATATATGTACATATATATACACACACACACACACACACACTATATTTAGAATGATTAAATGGTATAGATTAAATGGTATAGAATGATTAAATGGATTAATGGTATAGAATATGAATATATATGTGTGCTATATTTAGAATGATTAAATGATTAAATGGTATTAGAATGATTAAATGGTATAAATTAAATCATTTAAATGATTAAATATATATATATATACTATATTTAGAATGACTAAATGGTATAGAAGTATGTAAACAGGTATAAAAATTACAATTAGTACATCTGAACAGGAATTCAGAAGCATTCCATTTTGCTTCACCAGTCATGATAATATAAGGAACATGAACACATGCTTATATGTAATGAGTAAAATTAATGGAAAAAGAGAGTTGAGTGCTGTTTCCACGTTTAGTATAATATCCCTTCCAAGCATGTAAGGGATGTAATGCTGCTATTAACTTCCACAAAGATGAGTCAAGAGGACCATATTCTATTTTAGGTTGGGGCTCTGACATTGCTCCATCATGCCATACAATAGATTCATTTGCCTGTGTACTTATAGTATTGTTCCTTCTACTCCATTTAAGATCCCTGATGGAATGTGGAGCTCGAGCAGAGCCATAATGATGCTCTACTCAACCACGCTTCCATAGGAAGTAGTAAGTGAAACTCAGGCTGTATTAGACTTACATGCCTCCCAACAAACCCAATCAGACATTTTTGTTGTTACCTGTAGATGGCATGGTGGTAATTTTGGAGAAGTTGAATTATCAAAAGTCAATCCTTTGAAAGCCCAAGCTTGAAATAAAATTAGAAATATACAACTATGGTTAGTAGGACTATTCTTGACTGTAGATAACCAAGCTCTGGATTGGACTTTCAAATAATGATCTTCATGACCCATACACATAGGTGGGCCTTCAGTCCCCACTGAATAATTTTCTATTTTAGTTCTTCACCTGGCATTAATGGTCCCCATGTGTCCTATGGTCCAGGAAGCCATCTAATTCATTAACATAAATTGGTGCGGGAACATCAGCCCAATCCATAATTTTTTTTAGTGAAGGATTTGGGATATGCGCAATCATAGTGTGTTGAATTTTCTGCAGAAGTTGCACCTTCTGTGGTGGCTAGTATAGCCAACATAGCTAGAAACATATTGCCAGCCATAAACCCTTGTCTGGTTCTCAGTTGTCCCAGGTTGGGGGTTTTGCTTTTTGTGTGTTCCTGGTCAGTGTCTGGGGGTGATGTTGCAGCGACATCACTCTCATTTCTTCCACTGGAAGATCCAGATCAAATCTGACTCTTCTGTGGCTCCTGACAAGGTTTAATTCTTCTGGCACCACACTTTTCCTCCCAGGTCTGTAATGACACAAGCAAATCCTTGACCCCAAGTTTGAACAGTATCTCTTTCCCATTTTCCAATGTGAATAGCTTTCCAAAAGATAGGTTGCCCTATCAGTTCTGGTGGCCCCTTAATAATGGTGGCCCAGAATTTTTCTGCAGCTATAGTACATGAATCTTGACTAATATCCAAAAAATTTAAAGTGAATAGGGCTTTATGTAATAATTGACATGGTGAGCGTCTAACCCTATCTCCCTGCTTTTGTTTGCTAACATAAACTTAAGAGTAGTGTGTGCCCTTTCAACCATACCTTGTCCCTGAGGATTGTACGGAATGCCAGTACAATGATTAACAGCCCACAAGGCATAGAATTGTTGGAAGGAATGTGACACATAAGCAGGTCCATGGTCAGTTTTGATGGCTTTAAGTTTACCTATGATAGCAAACATTCTAACAGATGATTTTTAACACATGTAAACTTTTCTCCCAATTGTACAGTGACCCATATAAAGCCAGAATATGTGTTAATAACAACATGTACAAATCCAAGTTTCCCAAAAGCAGGAATGTGTGTTGCATCCATTTCACACAACTCATTACTTTGCAATCCTCTAAGATTCATTCCAGGCTGAAAAGTAGGAGTATTAAGCATTCTGCAAGTAGGACAAGATAAAGTGATTTTGTGAACTTGTTGAATGGAAAGTTGAGGAAATTTTTGACATAAACCTTTGGCATTTACATGAGTTAAAGTATGAAACTGAGTGGCTAAAGAATCTGGTGAAGAAATAGCAACAAGTTGATCAACTTCAACTTCATTACTATATTTGACCATGTCACAGGGAAGGTGTGAATGAGAGCAAGAGTTATGAAAATAGGAAAATCTCTATTATGAATATGAGATTGTAGTTGGCAGAATAATTGATCAAGGTCATTATTATTTGACAAAGTAGCTGTTTCTATATGATTAAACCATACATATTGGGAGTGTAACAATATTAATAGATTCTGGAACATCTAATAAAAGTTGGGTAATGTCTTGGTTACTTTTCCCTCGTTGCTGAGACAAAATATCCAATGCCAAAAATGAAGGAAGGAAAGGTTTATTTAGCTTACAGTTTGTGGAGGTCTCAATCCATACTTGGCTGGTTCTGAGGCAGAGTAGCACATGGCAGAGGGCAAACTATTCAGGGCAGCAGAGCACAGCAAAAACCACAAGCAAAAGGGAGGAATGGCCGCAAGCAGCCTCCTTTTCTCCCCTACATTGTAAACAGCCTACCCCCACCCAGAGGGCGTTTAGCTCTCACACAGTCTCCATGCGCCCTCCTCTTCCACAGGCTCAGGATGTATACAAAGTAAGCACCCTGGCTTCCTGCTGAATCACATAGTTAACGTTTTAAACTTCCCAAATTAACACAATAAACAATATCCCAGAAGGGTAAGGGCATGTCCTTTTTACCCCAAGATGTACAACTGCTGAGTTACTTAGCCAAACCTCTAGTCTCCCCAAGTTGACACAATGTATCAGCCGTAACAGGTAACTACCTGAAGTTCTACTCTTTGCGCAGAATGGAAAGGGGTATGCTACACTGTTGAAATTCTTCCTACATATCCAGGTTTCCTTTGCTGCTAGCATCAGTATAATACATGTCTGCTTCAGGTATAGGTTCAGAATGTATAATTTTAGGTAAAATCTAATTATTCCATTTAAGAAACTGTAGAAGCTTAGAATTAGGAAAACAATTGTCTATCTTTCCAACATAGTCAGCAAGCCCAATTTGCCACTGTTTACTCATTTGCAATGCTTGATCTATCTGCTGTTTTGTCAAGGAAAAAACAATAGATTCAGGGTCTTTTTCCTGATAACTGCCTTAAGCAAGATTGACCTTTAAACACAATTAAACCCATTTTATCTATATAAGTAGCGAGCTGCTTCTGTTCCTTGTGTGGAAGAAAAATCCATTCTAAAACTGCTTCTTCTTGCCATAAATAATATAGCTGCAGGAGAATGAGATGATGGAAAAATTAAGAATATAACTGGTTTGGATAAATCTATATTGGTTAGTTGAGCTTGACTTATACGTTGTTCTACCCAAGCTAATTCCTCTTCTTCTGCTGTAAGGCAGCGAGGACTATCTAATGCTGGGTTCCCTTTAAGACTATTAAAAAGATGCCGGAAAGCATAGGTAGGAATGCCTAGAGAGGGTCATAATTAATATTTCCCAATAGTTTTTGAAAGTCATTAAGGGTGAGAAGCTGATCTGTATAAATATTGATTTTGGGGGGGAATTACATGCTGTTTTTGAAGAACCTTATCTAAATAAGTAATAGGATAGTTGGTCTGAATTTTATCTAGAGCTTTCTGCAAGCAAAAGTTAATCGACAACTGCTTGGCTACACAGAACATTTCCTGCAAACATTTTTCTGAGATAGCAGAATAAAGAATATCATCTATATAGTACCATCATATTCTTTGCCTGAGATGATATATGTGGAATGCTTACATATGCTCCCCACTGCATTAACAAATCTCTTCCCCATAAATTTACTGCTATATCAGCAACATATGGTTTTAAAGTACCTGTTTGTCCTTCTGAGCCAGAAATTTCAAGAATGTTAACACTTTGGTGAACACCCCGTCATTGTTCCAACACCAGAGAAAACCTTCATCGAAGGTCAAAGTTTAGGCTAGTGTTGCCAGGGAAATTATAACCACATTTGCTCCCGTGTCTACCAATCCCATAAAACATTTCCCACCTATTTTCAGCTGTAACTCAGGTCTTTTATCCTCTACGATAGTTTGCCAAAAAGTCTTTTTCCAATGCTTCCAAAACCCCCCATATGCTCTATGGGAGCAGCACGACCTTTTATATATGGGAGGAGCAATAATTGGCTATATGCTCTCCTGCTTCCATTTGATATGGTTGTGAGGTCTGCATCATAACTTGAATCTCACCTTTACACTCAGAGTCTATCACCCCCATTTATAGCTATATAATTATCTTCTATAATCCCTTTAGAAGTCAGACTACCTCTTCCCACAAGCAAACCAACAGACCCATCAGGTAGAGGCCCATAAATCCAAGGTCTAAGTTTTTGAACTCCTACAGCAGGAGAAAACAACATTTTCCAGGGAGGGGATACTGTGCTTGAGCATGGTCATAGCCATTGTTGACTGGAAATGCCTGATGACTCCCCATATTGTTTGTCCTTGGCCCCAGGCTCTGCCTGAACTGAAGTTTCCCTCAAAGGAGTGCCATCTTTGTGATATTTTCATTAACACTGATTAGCCCAGTGCTGTCCTTTCTGACATCTAGGACAGTCCTTAGAAGGTAAAGGGTTTTCTGAAGCATTAGGCTTTTGTTCTATCTGGTTTTCAGTTCTTTGTTTTTCTGATCTACATTTCATTTTTATATGCCCTAGTTTATTGCATCCAAAGTATTTAACATTCTTTGGGGTGTAAGAGTTGTTTCTTTTTAAAGCGGCTGCAAGCAATCCTGCTTTAAAAGTTTCTGAGCCTATATCCTGACAGGCTTTTATATACTCATCTCATGTTGCATCCTGAGATTTCAATGGCCATAAGACCTTCTTGCATTCTGAATTAGCATTATCATAAATAACATTTGTAATAATAATTCAAAGCAGGTTGTGACTTTTTTTTGAAGTACTTCTTTTAATCTAACTGTGAATTCTACATGAGGCTCATTAGTGCTTTGAATGACCTTAACCACAGAGGGAACAGTTTGGCCAGGAGAAGCAATTTTTCCCATGCTTGGAGACAACGCATTCTTGTCCAGACAATTGCATTATCATAGTCTACCTGTCAGTTAATGCCAAACCAATCACCAGAGCCCATGAACTGGTCCCCAGAAATAGGAACTGGTGGGTTGGCAAGGGCATTGCAGCAGGCCATTAATTCTGCCTCATCTCTCCATCAAGTTTTAAATTGAAGGAATTCAGCTGTGTGTCCAACCATTTCCTATTCCATGGAATTAAGCAGTCAGACCGAGCTAGCCCTGAAATCAACCCAAAGGTATAAAGAGAATTCACTCTGTATGAAACACAAGCCTGTTTCAATTCTTTAATGGGTTTAAAAGATAATGGAGCATGATCATATTGAACATAACATTGGGGGTTTTCTTGATCACTTGGTAGTTCAGCAAGTGTAACTGGGTACAGAGCAAAAGCCTTGCAAGCATCCATATCCCCTTCCTGTTTGGCTTGGGCAAAAGCTTCCATAACTGTAGTCATGGGTAATGGTTTTTAAATAGTTAGCTGAGGTGGGTCCATAAAAGGGCTGGATATATATTGGGGCTGAAGGCTGTACAGGACATGCTTAAGAGACAAAAGAGGGGGGTGGAGGAAAATCTGACTTTCTTTTCTTATGGTCAGTTTTGAGTAAGGCAGGTTTTAACGTAGCAGAAAGATTTCCAAAAGATCCATATCTTCCTTCATCCTCTGTAATTGGTCCCTGACCCTGAAACAGTAGAGTCTCCTCAGGTAAACTATGATCTGATTCAGAATTGGAGCCGTCTTTGCTGTTTTCATTTCTCATGTCCTGCAAGATCTCCTGTTCTCATTCAGACTGCATGGGCTCTAAAGCCAAGGTTATCAAATTACACAACGACCAAACATGCAAAGGAGAGGGATTCTCTTGTCGATAAGCACGTTTCAAAGCCTTCATAAGCAATCTCCATTGCTTTAGATTTAAAACATTATGTCCCTTCAGTTCAAACCAGTAACAATGTTTTCATACCAAAACTAACAATTGTATAAAAGACTGTGGTTTCACTTTTAACCCCGAGCTCTTCAACAAAGGTTTTACAACCTGAATATATTCTTGTTGTTGAAATGGAGAATTTCCCATTGTGACCCTGATGAAATAATCCTGGAAGGGCCAGGCGTGGTGCGGCACACGCCTGTAATCTCAGCACTTGGAAGGCTGAGGTAGGAGAACTGTTGTGAGTTCGAGACCAGCCTGGGCTACAAAGTGAGCTCAAGGCAAGCCTGAACTGCATAGCGAGACCTTGATCCAAAAAGACAAAAAATAAAAATAAAATAAAGAAAGAAGAAATAATCCTAGAGGTAGGGCTTACCTACCCGTGGACTCTTCTCCAGTCCACTGAGCACTGAATTCCACTTCTGAAGTCTTGAACACTACTTTCATTCTCAGGTCCCTGTTTGGGCACCAATATGTCAGTTACATGTCGGTTTCTGTGTGGGGTGACAGGGCCCAAGAGTGAGGTGCAGCAGATGAAAAGAAACACAAGAGAGACACAGTTATGGGATCAGGGGGCTACAGCCTCTAGACTGAAGCCTCAATTACAATTTTCTTTAGCCTTTTATTGGGATTCTCACAAAAAGCAGGAACAGGGGAAATGGGAGGAATCATTAACAGGATTAGCGAGGGCTGTGCAGCTTAATATCACAGGAACTGAACTTTGACTCAGCTAGCCATCATGTTATTCCCTCGGACATATCTCAGCAAAGCATCTAGTGTTGTCCCAGCGGCTTTCATTTCCTTTACACTAATGCTCCTGCTAGACTTCCTCCAGAAACAAACATACGGCTTGGTTAGGCTCAAAGTCCCACGTAGGTAATACATTGAAAGGTAAACAATAGAATGTCCTTCTCCACACTTTTTCTATTTTTTATTTTGAGACAGGGTCTCATTGAGTTGTAATATTGCTTAGCCTGGGCTCAATCCTTTTGCCTCAGCCTCCACAGTGCTAGAATTGCAGGCATGAGTCACTAGGCCCAGATGTTGCTAATTTTTTATTGGATTTCAGACATGGGGAAGTTTACTTTGAGAAGTATGTGATGTTTGAGTTTTGTTCTAAAATATAGATGAGTTACTTAGAGAAAGCTTGATGCTTTCAGGTCTTGTTTTTTAAGCTTTTCTTGATGGGCCTTGAGCACCATTCAACTCAGCTACAGTATTCTTTGAGGTATTTTGCAATGAACAAAGGAACTAGGAACTCTTTTTTGGGGGGAGGCACTTTGCTTATGCTAAGCTTTTGCTGTACCACTGAGCTACATTCCCAATCCTTTCTTTTTATTTTTTGAGATAAGGTCTATGCTGTTAAGACTGGCCTTGAACTCTTGGACTCAAGTGATCCTCATTCCTAAACTCCTGAGTAGCTGTGACAATAGCTGCGATCACCTCCCTCTTAAGGGATCTGTAGGCTAGTAGGGGCAAACGTATGGCACACATGCAACAGTGAGTTGTTTGTATCACTGAAACCTCTAAAAGCCTCCCTATCTTACTTACCTTTTTCTCGTTGCTGAGACAAAATACCTGACACCCAAAGTTAAAGGGGGAAAGATTTATTTAGCTCACAGTTTATAGAGGTTCCAGTCCATAATTGGCTGGGTCTAAGGCAGGGTGGCTTGGCAGAGGGGTGTTCTAGAGGACAAACAGTTCGTGGTGGTAGAAGACAGCAAAAGCAAGCAAGGGAAGGGCAAGACAAGCCTCTTTCTTTCTGTCCATTACATTGTACCCAGTCTACCAGGATTAGGGCAGTGCCAATCCAATCAGTGCACGGCTCCAGAAATCACCCACCTTTAATCCCAGTACCATAAATCCCAGCATTGCACCATGAATCAATCATACACTCTAGATTCAACCACCTCTGAAAAAACTCTATGACCACATGAGGCTTTGCAGGGACATCTAGACCTAAACCATGACACTTGCCATCACCTCTGTGGGCCCTGCATGCACCCGGGGTCATTCTGTCAGGTCTTTACAATGCTTATCCACCTGGCCCTGGTGGGCACCGCATGTGTCTGCACCTTTGGGTTAGGGAGGGCTCTGAAGGCTTTAGCACTCTCTCTGCAGCTCCCTGACTTCCTCTGTCTCCTAGTGCGGAGTCCTGCCCTCTTCTGGCTGACCCCTGAGCTTGATCTATGGGTCTCTTAGCTACTCTCACTTGCTCATTCATTGAACTCATCCAGTCTCAGTGTTTTCAATGCCACTGCAGCAGTGGTTTCTGAATTTATCTCTTGCCTGGACTCCTGACTTCTATACACAGCTGCTCTCCTGGCATGCCACATGCGCTCCTGAACAGCAGCAGAAAGCAAATGCCCACCAGTGCCTTCTGCAGATTGCTGTCTGGCCCTACAGATCCTTCTAGCTGAACCTCAGGACATGGTCATGGGGGCCAGGCCTTGTGCCATGGGGCTCAGCTGGCCTCTGTCTCTCCTGCTGGTCCTCCTGCTTCTGTCCTGCATGCCCTGCAGACTGTTCTCAGCAGAGGCATTAGGCTCATGGGCCCATAAAATGGACAGTCAGAGACAGAGAGACAGAGAAAGGTAAAGAACAGTTCTCCTTTAAAACATCCAGGGTTGAGAGGTGGTAAAAGGGACCATAAGTCTTGCAGAGCCCCAGTCCCCAACCTGACTTTTCCCTTCCTCCTCCTCCTCGGCTCTTGGTTCTGCTCACACAGCCTCTTGGCTGTGCCTTGGCACAAGCTCCTTCCTCTCCCTGGCATGCTCATGTGTGCAGGCTGGTTTTAGCTCACCATTGTTGGGAAGTCTGCCCCTGTTCTGTGTCAGATAGCACCCTCTCCCCACTCCCTGGCACCTCCTGTGGCTGCTGCTTCACTCTGCCCCTCTCCTAGCACGTTACCTGACAGGGATAGACAGCATTTGCATTTGGAGGATGCAGACAGTAAAATCACAAATGCTGTGTATGTTCTGACCAGTGTCACTCCGAGAGTCTCTATCCCCTTGCACCCTCTCTATGTCTGTTACAGCAGGTCTGGTGAGGATACCGTAGCATTCACATGGGATCCCATGATGTTCTCCAGAGACTAGGGCAGGGATTTCCCATTGTGTCCCTCACCTCTGGCGCTTTGCAGTGGCCTGTCCTCATGCTTTCACACGCCTTCATGTGCTGTACCAGCTCCCTTCGGGCCAGATAGTGACCAACGCCATCTTGTCTGCCAGCCTGGAAAAATGCACTTTTAATGGAGAGAAGCAGCCTAATAGCTGGAGCCTCCTGTGTTTATTGATGTCCCTAAGACAGAGAGGGACAGAGAGATAGGAGAGAGAGAAAAGAGAGGGGGGAGAAGGAGCGAGAAGAGAGAGAACAAGAAAGAGCCAGAGAGAGAGACAGGAAGAGATAGGAGAGGAGAGAGGAGAGAAAGAGAGAGCCAGAGAGAGATAGGAGAAAGAAGGAGAGAGAGAGAGAAGGGGAGGGGGATGGAGAGAGAGAGAGAGAGAGAGAGAGAGAGAGAGAGAGAGAGAGAGAGACAGCCATAGACAGACAGGCTTGGGTCAACATCAGCAGAATTTCTATTCTATTTTTGAACCTGTGTAACCTGCTGCCAGGCCACAGCAGCACACCTGGGGGTGACTGCAACTTTCTATCCCTCTGTGCCACTTTGACAAGCTTCATGGCCAGCGAGGCTCCCATAGCAGAGGAGCTGGGCTCAGTCAGATGGTTCACACAGCCAGCTCCTGCCGAGGCTGGAGGACGTTTGCAGCCTCTCTCGGTTCCCGGTGCCTGGTTGGTGCCTTCTCACCCACACACACAGGTCCACACCCTGCCCTCTTCTCCACATAGTGTCTCCTCCTCATCTCTGTCCAAGGACATGAGTCATGTTGGATGGGGTACAGACTCTATCTAGTGACTTCATTTTAGTTAATTACATCTGAAAGACACCATTTCCAAATCAGATTGCATTCCGAGGTGCCAAGAGTTAGGGCTCCAACATATGAATGGGTTGGGGTCGCAGTTTGACCCCTAACACTTTGGATCACTGATGTGTCCCACAAAACCGTGCACAGAACACTGACGCGTGACATTGTGCAAGTCCTCGTGTCCCCTCAGAAGTGAGCTGCAGACTTCTACAGATCTCACAATGGCCTTCAGAGGCCCCAGGGGCCTGTGGAACATGAAGGTTCAGGAATCCCATCTCCGCACCTGGGCCAGGGATTCACAGCAACTAATGAGCACAAGCGGTCCCCACCCCTGGAGAATCCTGCTGCAGTTGGGAAGTGGTTTCACTGCAAAAAGACCCAGGGCCCAGCTGCTTATGCAGAATGGGGGGAAAGAGGCGAGGTCTGGTGGAATACCAGATGTGGTGGAGATATCTGCACATCTGCGGGGGAAAGGACCCTGCGTGGGGTGTGTCGCTGGCACAATAGAAGTATGGGTGGTTTAGAGATTTCAAGCTGCGGGTGTATATGTGGTGTGTGTGTGCCTTGCACCCTGCTCCTACAGAAGTCACACAAAACTCCTTGTTTAGTCAGGGCTTTTTTCCCATGGAGGGTATCTCCAGGAATTAGTACGCGGGATTGCTGGTGCCCCTCCTCCCTGTGCTCCCGTTTGCATCCTCCGCTCCTCTCAGGGAGTCATGGCTTGGGGCCTGTCCATAACCCCCACGAGATGGGGGATTTCCTTCCTAAGAACAATCTGTCCAACATCTTTTCTCCTTCCACTCCCCACCTGTTCTTTAGGGACAGAGTTCAGCTCTGGCCAGAGGAGTCTAGAGACCAAGCTCTGAGGCCAGGGACCTGGTCTTTGTTCCTTGTTTTTTCTCCTTGAGCCCTTTTCCCAAGGACAGGGGAATATTTGTGGCCTGAATGAAGAAACTAGAGCTGTACCAGTTACGAGGGTGCACAGAGGAGACTGTGGACCTATGGCCGCCACACCTGTGAGCCCCCCTACCCCCGCGCCCAAGGTCTGTGTGAAAGCTGACCCTCTGCATCCCAAGGAGCAAAGGCCTCCTCAGGGCAGGGGGGTAGGGCATGTGGGGCTGGGGGCTGCTCTTCCAGCCCTTTCTGAAGGGGCTGAGAGAAGGTGACATTTTGTCTGAGTGAGGAGGGACTACTTCTGACTTTAAGGGGACTGGAAATTTGGATTGTGGGAGGAGAGGTTTTAGGACTCGGGGTATTTGGGGACCTGGTGTGCAGTGGGGCTTGAGCACTGAGCCTGAGGGGAAGGGGATGGAGGGGCGAGGTCAGCAGGAAGCAGCAGCCCAGGGCAGATTCCCTCCCCTGCAGCCAGGGCAGGGGGGTGGGCAGCCTGGACCATGCAGCTGCCCACACTTACTCCTTTCCCAGGTGGACACATGGTCCGTCTTGACTCTCGGGCTCAGGGGAGAGCTCTCAGCTCTTCTCTTAGCTTCTCTGGTGTTCCTGAGAGACTCATCTCCCCACAGCTCACTGCCACCTCTGGGGAATGTGGATTTTAAACTGCTCAGAAATTTGTGATGGAGACACCAGGAAATTACTGAATTTCTCTAGATTGCCAAGTCTGAAGATCCCAATTTCACAAATAAAGCCAAGTTCTTAAGGAAATGTAGTAGTTTTCCAGTTGTTTTCTGATCCCATGGTGCCCTCTGGTGGAGTTACTGAGGCACTCCCCCAGAGGCTCTCCGCGCTGTGATTTGGAGCAAGGAGCTCATGCTGTCTGTCCAGAGGCTCCACGTCTTGTCTGGTGAGGGTGAATGTGACTTGTGAAGGTACTGTGGGCTGAACTGTGCTCCCTTGAAAGATATGACCTCATCTGGAACATGGGTTTAACAGATATAATAAGGTGATGAGGCAGTCTTAGTACAACTTGTGTCCTTGAGGCAATGTCAAGTAAGGTGTCCATGTGCCAAGGAGTGTAGAGGGTCCCAGCAACTGTGAGGCCAGAGAGCCTGGAAGATGGTTCCTCTTGGCCTCACAAGACATCAGCCCTGCCGTGCTTTGCGGCCAGGCCTGGGGGGGCGATGTTTCTGTTGTTTATGCCCCCTGTTCTGGCTGCCCCAGCCGATGGCACAGATCAAGTCTACATTTTGGATGGGCCCTGTTTGAGTCACAATTGCCACATAATACCCATGTCAACTTGGACAGGTCACTTCAATTTCTCTGAGCCCAGTATCCCAGACTGCAAAATGCGAGACTAGGGGCTGGGGATCTAGCTCAGTGGAATAAGTGCTTGTCTGGCAAGCACAAGGTCCTGAGTTCGATCCCCGGTACCGCGAAAAAAAAAAAAAAAACAACAACAAAATGCGAGACTACACAAGTGACTGTCCTACTCCGGGGACCCTGAGATGGAGTTGTGGCTTGTGAATGGTGGGTGTGAAGGTGTGACAAGAACATGAACCTGAAAGCGAAACTGAAAGCCCCTCTCTGTGTCTCCCTCTTGCCTGTCTCGGTTTATCCTGCTGAACAGCGATCCATTCCAAATGTGGGGGCTTGAGACACCCAGCACTTCCCACAGCAGCTGACCTAGGAGCCCTGGCTCAGGATCCTTTAGGGGTCAGGCTGTCGGCTGAGCTGTGCCATCTGAAGGCTTTGAAGATGCTCCCTCAGGGGACTGCTGAGTGTCTTTACAAGGTGGCAGATGCTGTCTTCAGGGGAGCTGAAGAGAGTGAGTGAGTTTGTGAGCCCATAAGCCCATGTGACTTCACCTCTGGAATCTCTAATCACTTTTGCCTTCTGTCCATGAGCAGTCACTATGTCCTGCCCTCATGCTAACGGGAGCAAGCGAGCTACCCTTCTTCAGGGCTGTGGGAACAGTTTAAAGCCACCTACCACAGTCACGTCCGATCACCCTCCTGGCTGCGGCCAGCTATCCATTTGCTCTTCCTTGTCCACATCACATGTTGGCCCAGCTGACTCTGAAGGGAGCCACAAGCTTCCCGAGGTCCTCTGGGCCAGGACCTCTGTGTCCTCCCTGTGATTCACTCTGTCACCTGCAGCTCCCTGACCTGGTGTGTTGAGTAGTGAACACTCAGACACAGGCACATCAGCTCCCAGGGGAGTATGAGGCACATTTCCAAAGGGGAGGAAGGGAGCTGCTCAGGGAGTAGCTCTGACTGGAGGAGACCCTATAGGGGTTGGGATGTGAACTGGCCTGCAAGGTGGCACAAGGACAGGAAGGGGACTGTTTTGTGGACTGGCAAACTGCACTCAAGTTCTCTCCCCTGCCTTTCTGCCTTTTTCCAAGTATGATGGGTTTATTTTATTTAACTCTGATGAAAAATAAAGACTCCACCATAGCAGAGACCAGTATATTAAAGGGCCATGAAAAGGTGACGTAGGTGATGTAGGACATGCTGGGTGCAATATACAAACTGAGGGGTTAGGTCATTTAACATGCACTACTTTGAATTGAAATGTGGCACAAATGTGTCAACTTCCAGGCTTGCCTTTAAGAACCTCCCATAGAATGGACTTGCAATCTCTAGACTTAGTGTGAGGAGGATTGCAATTCTCTGGAAGAATAAAACATTTGCACTTTGGAAATTTCACAGACTTTTAAGATCAAAACATAGTGGGTCCATCTATCTTCACTTCCACAGATAGATCTGATGGTTTACTCTAGATCATATTAAATTTCCAGTTCAAATCCCAACCCAACCTTGTGAGCTCCTGCATTGGAGTTCTTTCCATTGATTACAGCTGACGGGGTCAATGTGACTCCTAATGGGAAGGTCTGAGTATAACCCAGTCCAGTCAGCCTGGGATTTACTTTCGCAGATAAAGAGGTCCTACACTCCAGTTTGTATTTAGCAGCAATGCTAAAAGGAGGGTTGCTGCTACCAGAATTCCATACAAGGGTTACTGACATTTCAGTCTTCTCATTAACTCTCCATTAGATAGAACTCACCTCCAAATTCAGTGCCATCATACACGTAAGTATGCAGCTGCAAGTCTGCGGTCTTCTAACCCAGGGCAAGATTATTCTGAGACAGTTTGGATTTGGCTGTGTCGAAGCTCATCTCATGGCCAGCAATCCAGCATTCAGTGGCCAACACAGCCCAGCCATAGATGATGGATCCAAAAACATCTGTATCAACATTCCTGACAATTATAACAATGCCATTTATAGGAGGCCTTCAAATTCTCCCTCTTCTTTTCTGTGTTTGGTACAAATATGGTATCAAGGTTCAGTTTCAACCTTTCTGCCAGCATGTCCTCCAAAGAGATTTCTGTCCCAAAAGTATTATCTGTGTTCCACTTCCGGGTGATGTGAAGTCCCTAGTTACATGTATTTGGTCTCTAGTTGCCTGACACTTTTCCTGTATCAATATATAAGCATGTTCTGAAGTAGATTGGTTTTCAGGTCTATTTGACCAAGCCAAGTCCATATCCCTTGTTGAAAACATCCTTAGCAGCCTTTCGTTAGTCACAGTATGGCAGTGTGTTACATGTATGCCCAATCCGAGGGCCTGTCTCCCTCTGTCTCCTGCAAACCAACAATATCCATCCCTATGTGGCCTCGTGCACCCCAAACATGTCTGCCCTCTTTTCTCTCTGTATTTTCTCTGTCCTGTCTCTGTCTCTTCCTATGTCTCTCCTTCTCTTTCTCTCCCTCCTCCTGCCTGCCCCTACATTTTTGTAGCTGAGCTGGTACTGTTGCCTCCTCTTCTGATACTGAGCAACTCTTCTCCCTCTTTTCCTCCCCAACTCACACCCCGAGGTGATTTTTAGCAGATCCCTGGACAGTTCCTAGTTCTATTTGAACCAAACCAAAACAAAACAACAGCAATACAAACACCCTGGGCACCTCTGTATAATGTTGGTAGAGTTCAGTTTACACAAAATGTATTCTAACCTCTGCAGAACCAAAGTTTTTCTTAAAACTTATCTTCTTGTTTCTGAAAGCAATTTTTATTTATTGCCGAGAACTTGGATTTTTACAGTGCACAAAGGAGAAAACAGTGATTGTGTCCCTCCAGGCCAGGGGTGGATGGGGCTGTCACTGGATCTGGGCCCTGCACCTTCTGCACACGCACACACACTCATCACTGCTGGCACACGTGTGTGCGCTATGGAATAATCTGCCTCTTTCATATTAACATTCACAGTAAACACTTTTCATGCTAGAATTCTACAATGTGTCAAACTACTACATATTTAAAATTCCTACTACATAAATGTCACACTTTGTTTAGACTACTCTGGTTTTGTTGCTGTTGTTGATTTGTGTGTTAGTGGTACAAGGGATTGAACCCATGGCCTTCACACTGAGCTATATCCCACCCCTTTTTAAAATTTTGAGTCAAAGTTACACTAAATCACTAAGTTGTCCAGGCTGGGCTGAAACTTTTGATCCTATTGCTTCAGCCTCCTAGAGTAATGGGATTACAGGTGTGCACTAAGGTCCAATCAGGTGTTCCAGACTCCTTATTGGACTCTTAAAATATTAAAACAATTTTTTTCCATTAAAAGTATCATGGTGCTGAGCATTCTGACACCCCAAACTTTACCCACACCCACAATATTTCCTTAGCATAAACCCCTGGGCACAGAACAGCTGCGTTAAAGGGATACACAGTTGGGCTGGGGATATAGCCCAGTGGCACAGAGACTGCCTGGCAAGTGCAGTTTTTCACAGTGCTCCTGAGTTCAATCCCCAGTACTAAAAAAAAAGGGATACACAGTTAAATTCCTGGTACACGAGCTGAGGGCATGCTAGCTATTTCTTGGCATTTTGGGCTTGTGAAGTTTATGTTTAACACCCTCTTTTCTCTGACATCTATACTCTTAAGCTCCAGGAAGCCAGTCTGCAAGTATGTAGCTTACTGAAAATCATATATGCAGGACTTTCCTCATTGTAATTCCCTCTGGAATGTAGGTTTTAAAAAATGAGAATTGATGTTATGTCTTGCACCTGCTGTTTGGGGGTGATTGTTCATTGTACCAGAATTCACTCACAAAAAGATTGCAGGTTTATCAGATGAAGAATTATGTGACTACCTGCAGTTGAAAGACCGTAAGCCCAATTTTTCTATAGCTTAACGTGTTTTTTCGCCTGTTAAATGAGAACAGTGCTCATACATGTCATGCAGCACTGGACCGATGAGGACACACTCTGAGCTACGAGAAGAAAGCTGCTGCTGCGGAAATCCCAAGGGCTGCTGTCACTGCTGTTATGCTTCTTATCATGCTTGTTGGCCTGAGACACATGTAACCTGACTTAGGCACTGGCTAACACTTTGTTATGGTCATAATTTTTATATCTAGTGATACAGTCTTATGAGTTATGGATTCCTTGACATGTCTTCTCTTTTTTTGAAAACCTTAGTCTTTACCCTTTTCATTTTTTTTCTAAGTCCCATCCCCCACATCCCAACTTGCTGTAATGCTCTGTGAAAAACTCAGCAGAGACAGGGGACCAAGGACCCTGATGGGACCAGGTCTGGGCACAGGATGAACCCTGGTCACCTCCCTGTCTAGAACAAGGGCTGTCATCCCTTCTCTGGGAAGAACCAGAAAGTAAGTGTTTTTGGTTCTGTGGGCCTGTTTGAAATACTCGTGCCTGTCTCTATAGCCCCCAGAAGCAGCTGCTGAGAAAGTTAACAAATTGAGTGTCTGTATTTCAGTAAAATTTTATTTACATAAAGGCCCTGGGGTCAGCTTAGTCTGGGGACTGTCCAGGCCCTGATGTGGCCTGGGCGCTCATCTCCATAGCCTTCTTGACCCAGAAGCACCAGGTGTAGGACTGTCTTAGGTCCTTTTCTTGTTGCTGAGACAAAATATCCGACACCCAAAATGAAAGGAGGGAAGGTTTATTTTGGCTCAGTTTGTGGCGATTTCAATCCATAATTGGCTGGCTCTAAGGCAAGGTAGCATGGCAGAGGGGCATCACAGAGGAGAAACAGTTCATGACAGACAGAAAACAGCAAAAGCAACAAGCAGCAAGTCTACGTGAGCAACAACAAGCCTCTTTCTGTCCCTTATACTGTATCCAAGCTACTCACCCTAGGGCAGGTAGCACTCACACCCTGTATCCTAGTGCTGGGAGCATAAGACTAATTTTGTCACCAGGGCAGAAACATGGGTCTGTATGACTTACATTTATTCTTTACAGTATTCCTATTGATGAATTATTAATTTCAATTTTATGAGTTTTATTACATTAAGCAATGAGTACTTAACAGGAAAATATTACAAAAATAGAGTACTGAGTTTTTAATATTTAATGTTTGCAAAAAAGCATCAAAATTTTCAACGTTGACTGGTTTTTTGTGTACAGTCTAAAAAGGAACATCAGAAATAAATTCCTACATGAACTACAATGAAAACGCCAACTCTAGAAAAAAAACTTTACTTCAATTATCACACCTAAGGCAGTGACATGACACATGACAACAGCACACGCCATACGCACGCATCACTTATGCTGACAGCACGCGTCTTTTGCTTTCCCAGCCTTTTTGTAGGACATACTTGACATCTCAGTGGTCTTGCTATTTTGTCAGGAGGTTCTTATTATATTATTCAGGGTGTAGTTAATGGGAACATAAAATATCAATAAAATAAATTATTAAATTCTTAATATATATTGTGTTTAGAATATACATCAACATGTCCACATCAGCTGTGTACTTGCTTGCAAAACCTAAAAGACAACATCAGAAATAAAATCCTATATGAACTACAATAAAAATACCAATAGAACTGTACTACAAAAATAAGTTTTGCTTCAACCGTCACACTCTACTCCAGGCAATCTTCAGAGATGACAACTGCATGTTCTACACACAAGTATAGCTTACACCGATAGCACATGTGCTTGGCTTTCCTTTCCTATTTAGCAGTCTTGTGACTTCTCTCTCTGTCCTGTTAGGAGCTTCTGACTATATTGTAGAACATGAACTTAGCAGGGAAATAAGATATAAATAAAATAAAATATCAAATATGTAATGAATGCTTATAATAGATATCAACATTTTCACATTAGCTGTTTACTTACAAAAGCTAGGAGGTAACATCAATAATAAAAAAACTATGTGAACTACAGTATAAACAAAATAAAAGGTCTACCACAGAAATAAGCTTCGCTTCAAATGTTATACCCAAGGCAGTCTTCACACGTGATAACTGCACATTCCATACACAGGTATCGCTTGCACTGACAGTTGTATGTTTTATTTCCCCGTCCTTTCTTATGGGGCACAATTGGCACCTTTTTTTGTTTTCCTGTTGACATAATAGGTCTTTGTGATACTGTGCTTCCCTGTTTAACTATCAACTTAGCAGTGGGCTCCACAATATGTTTGCATGGTTCCCAGGGCAGAAACATCTTGTTTTTCCTCAGCTATAAATGATCCCTGGTGAGCTCTAGTCCCAATCCTCTAAGATTTCTCCATGATATTTTTCACTTGTTATTTCCTTTGTAACTATCAAACTATTTATGCCAGACATGTTTAGAGATCGAATAAAACACAACCATTGGCCAGTGCTTGTGCTTCAAGTGACATCGTAGTTTCTGTCTAGCTCATCAACAACATCGCTCCAGTCCAGTCATTGTTGAAAGCTGCCATTCAGGGTTCTTTTTAGTTGAGCTTTCCCTATTAATATTCCCATCATGGTAAAATGCTGACACCAGCAGTACCAGTTGGCTTTTCTTTGCCAGATGTGAGGCCAATGTTACATCTTTCTGAAATCCAAAGCTTGTACTATACAATTCTCTATTTGAAACTGCAACATTTCATTTGGAATAGCTGCTTTGTTCCTGCCTATGGTTCCTGTGATGGTCAACTTGTGCTCTGTTAGCAAATATAACATCAATTGAAAACCAGTAAACTAGTTGTTGAATGTCACATTCCTATTAGTTTGGGAGATGGAGGCAACAAGTCTGTTCACAACATCATTCGGGTTATTAACATATAAATAAGGACCTGGTGGCTGAATTCCAGGATAAATGTCTAAACTGAAAGCATAAGGCTTTGCATCTACAGGGGCACAAATTTTTATGCTATATTTTGGCCCATTGCTTTTCCATGAGTCTTTTACATTCCTGCCAGCACCATAAGAAATCTGTGCTAAGTACAGCAGACTTATGATTGCTTTCAGTTCAGCTAGTGAGGTGTTATAATAAATACATTTTTGAATATGGCTATTTGTGCATACAGAACATTTACCTGCATTTCAACTTCTGTTTATTTCACAGAATCTTGTGACACTTTTTCTGTTACAATTTCCAATGCTGAACGGCAGTTCTGGCATTCTGTTCAATATGTTCCACCCCTACTAAGACCCAGTTCTAAAATTGGACTGTTCCATTTGGTTGTATGGCCATGTTGCAACGTTTCAGCTAGTCAAATATGTACTCACATTAGTGTTTTCTTTACATCTAAATAAAGGAGTTCTGCATTCCCTGTCTGTATCAGTTGATTCTTGCTCGATTTCACTGTCACAGAAACTTTGGCTCACATGGCTAATGTCAAAGTCATCATCATCCATCGTCATCATCATCACCATCATATCCACGCATACCACTCTTGTTATGAAAGCACTCGGTTTACCATAATGGATCATCTTCATCATCATCCAGGCATGAGTAACCTCAAAAGTGATGATTCACTTTTAACCTCCTCTAAACCTTAAAAATCTAGTTTTTCATGTCTCATTGTACTCAATTGGGCTTCTTCTATCAGAAAAATCAAAAGAAAACTTTTTATAAACAAATCTTGGGGTGGTATGGGTCTATTGGATCCTCTGTGATGCTTGGATAAACACATGCAAAACCAGCTATATGGAGCATAAGGTGGGTACAAATCCCATTTTGCCACTTTGGCACACATGCACACTCCTTGGCATTTGTCACACCAAGTGGATAAACATGTAGGTTGCTTCCTGAGTCCTCAGGGAAAGGTAATCATACATAGCTAGCTGCTATTGCAATGGCAAGGAGAAACACTGATACAGCACCCAGGATTTGGAGGCAGATTTATTTTATATGACAGGCACTGATGGGGCTCATTCCCAAAACATCAGGCCCTGATCTCTGGTGTTCTAGAGCTTATAGGGGATAAGCAAGCAGGAAGTACAGAGGCACAATGGCTTGTCAACTGGGGATTGGTTCTTACAATACGCATCACAGTGATCAGCTGTTTCTAGGAGACAGAAGCAATCAGAAATGCAACAGAACAACTAAGAAACGGGGCAACTAAGAAACTGAAGTGTACTAGCTGGGAGGGGGCATTTTCTGTTAACACTATGATGCTAAGGTACAAATTTACAGCAGAAAAGTAAAGGATGAGTTCACTGGACTCCTGGGGTCTTTGCACCATGAATGAACCCCAGCATCACACTCTACATCCAGCCATTTCTGAAAAGCCTCACCTGTGATGGCATGAGGCTTTGGGGGGACATCTAGAAACAAGCCGTAACAGGGAGATATGTTGTCACAGAGGAGGTCTTGGACTCCTCCCTCAGGGCCCAACCACCTCTTCTTTCTTTTCGCAAAATGGGCTTTTTTGTGGAGGAGGCATTGATGACAGCTGTGTAAAAGGTTGGTCATTATGCAACAATCAAAGAAAAGAGACCCTGAGTGTTGGTTGGTCAGAAGGTGTCACTTGGGAGATAGTACAGAAGTGCTTAGTTCACAGTGTCTATGCTGGCCACCACGGGGGCCTCTCACCTTCGTGCTGCTACATAGGTGTTATGCCCACATTTGTTTTCTTGGGGAAAAAGTGTGAGTTCCTTTGTTCATCACGGTGTGTGGAGGAGCCAGGGTGGCATGGGGTTCAGAAGAGCATCTGGGCATCTGTCACATCTGGTAGGAGTGGATGGGGCTGAGGCTGGCAGCCCTGCTCAGCCTCCCCTACAATTAGATACCCCTAACCCCTACCCTTAACCCTAGCCCCTGTGTTCTGGTTCTGTCCCTGACCTTCGATGGCTTTGCTGGTCAGCTGACAAGGTCTCAGGCAGCCTCAGTCAGGCCCCTGTGTGTTCTCCTGCTGTCCCCGGTTGCCACGGAGCCGCGTTCTGTTTGTAGGATAGAGGCTGCCCTGATTTATACAGCACATCTAGATCTGTCCCTGATTGGCTGCCATTGTGTCCTTGACACTGTCTCTGTGCATACAGCTAATTACATGTATATTTGCACACTCTGCATAGTGCTTGTAACTTGTCCTTCATTTCACAAGACATTGTAATATTTTTAATGTCATTAAATATATTTTACAGCATTTAAAAATAGATAACTATACTATGATTTAATTGATTGACTTTGATTGGCCATTAGGTTTTTATATCAAAAATAATGTACTGAGCTTTTGGAGTTGCAATCTTTAGTTGGATCAAAGGTATTTTCTTTGGGTATCTGAAACGGGCAGTGGGTATGCATAAGTTTAGGCATTTAATAGCTTCTCACACAAGTGCTGTCTGGCTCTGGCATGTGAGAAGGCTCACTCTTAACTTTTCTACAATAGACATTTAAATTTTCAAAAAATACCTTTGTTAAATTGCTGAATAAAAGATGATATCCAGTTTTACTGCATTAAATTTTTTTGAATTAAATTTTTTTGGTATTAGTGAGCAGGAACACTATTAGCTCTTTTGTGAATTAATGGCTTTTCTCTTTAAATCACAACATGGTGGCCTGGGTCACTGCACTCTTTGGAAGGAAGGAAGTGGATCCAGTTTCCTCATTCTTTGGAGTGTTCACTCTGCCCCAGGCAGGCAAACCTGCCACTATCCCAGTACAAGAAGGCCTGTTTCTAATTCCCAAGGCCTGTCCACCATTCCCTAGCTGGGATGAAAGCAAAGGGTGCTGCACTCTCAGATAATAAAACTAAGGAGGAAACTGGATCACGGGAGGCATGAACGCCAGGAGGCACATTCACCTACCCATTGCTCTGCATGGTGACCACACCTGTCTCCTGCCTCCATTTATGGGCCAGGTCACTAAATGTCCCCAGGCCAGTGTCCTCCAGGGTTCCATCATGAATTCCAAATGCACCAGCCCTCTCCCTTCAGTTACTAGCTCCTGGGCCATTCCTCTTCTGTCTGTTAGAGGCCACTGCATGCTCAGGCCATTCTTCCCATGCTGCTCAGGAAAGGTGTGGCTATGGGTTAAGGTGAGGTGCTACATGGTAGCCACTGCATGTAGGAGCCTAGTAGTATCCTGTCCCTTCTTCACAGTGACAAGATTTGCATCAGGATAAGGACACCATTTCCTGACTCCCCTCATCCCTGGGGACAGAGTCCTGCCCAAGGGGTAGAGGAAAACTGTTGGGTGACTTACATATCACAACCTCAAGGGAGGACCCTGATGCAGAAAGAGGAACAGAAGCTGGTTTGGGCGGTGCCAGCAAAGGTGGCACCATGGAATAGGCACAGCAGTCAGAGAGGAGGGGGCAGGCAGCACAGTAGGCCTGTGTGGCAGGCACTTGGGGTGGACCTTGCTTGGTCTGTCACACAAGCTGACATGTGCATGGACTGTCTCTGCAGAGCAGAAGCATCTCTTTGTCTAGCTGCAGTTATTGGGGTCTCTGTTAAAACATGGAAGTGTCCAGGGGCGGTCACACTTGGCCAGCCTCAGACACTGTGTCTCAGAGGTCTTCTCTGCTTTGCAGAATCAGACTCTGCCTAATGGCAGAAGTTGAATGATATGATGAGGTGGTCAGGAGAGTTTCAGTGAGGTCCCACTATGTGAGCTGGCCACTCAGAAGCTCTAATGTCCATACATTCTGCTCCCCTCCTGTCCTCAATGATCACCTGCCTCAGAGCTCACCCTCTTGGGTGGGGATGTACCTGTCTGTCCCTGTTCTGGGTCAGGTCACAGGGCTCTGGTTAAGGTCTTGCCATGCCTCTGCCCCTCCTTCACTCCTAGCCTTTCCATGCCTCAAGGCCAGGGTGAGCTTGGTGACTCAGGGAGTACACCACATCCCACGCCACGGGCCTCTCCACTACTGATGCCCTCAACTGATCTTTCTCTCTTTCTCTCTCCTTCTCTCTGTGTCTCTCTCTCGTGAACTTTACTTGCTCCTGGGTCAATTACACAGTGCCTGGAAACCTTGCACTTCTGCTCAGTATCCCTTATGGTGATGCCTTTTCCTGTCCAGAGCTGGCCCATCCCCCAGGGGGAAGCTCAGGCCTTCTGTCAAGTGTGAGGTCTTCTGCCCACAGCCGGCCACTGAGTCTTGGTTTGACTCATCTCTTACTAACGCCAGCGGCTCATGGAACCACTAGGGTTTGGAACCATGGTGACTCTCGCAGGCATCTCTCCATCTACAGTGTAAGTTCAGATAATTTGCACCTACTTTTTACAATGCTCAAATCCGAGCTGCTGCTCTAATCACATTAGAACAAAGCTCAGAGCCAAATTCCCCCAGGACAATCAAGAGCCACAGCGGGCATTGTCATGACACACCCCCTTCCAAGGCTCCGAAGCAGTGTCCTTGGGAGTCAGTACAACCTTACTGCCACTGGGAAAGAACGGTGCTGTGATGGCCCAGTGAGCATACAGCAGGAGGCACATCCCACCGCGTCCTGGGCTCCTGAGTTCCTGGTTTTGTTGGGATCTGCCTTAATTATTTTTCTTATTGCTGAGACAAAATACCCGATGCCCAAAGTTAAAGGAGGAAAGGTCTATTTCAGCTCACAGTGTGTAGAAGTTTCAGTCCACAGCTGGCTGGCTCCAGGCACGGCAGAGGGCATCACAGAGGAGAAAGTCCCTGGAAAGCACAACAGGCAGAAGGCAACAACCAGCCAGTCCAAGCGAGCTTAGCTGCTTCCTTCTGCCCCTTTTATACTCTGTCTAGCTTACTGGGTTTAGGGCAGGTGCCAAACCAATCCGTGGACTGATTTAGTAATCACATGGCCCTTAACCCCAGCACCCTTAATCCTAGACCTGCACCATGAATCTATCACACACTCGAGATCCAGCCACACCTATGACTGCGTGAGTCTTTGAGGGAACATCGAAACACAAGCCCTGACCCTTGGGTTATGCTGCATCTCGGGCCTCCCCGTGTTAGAAGAATTGTGCCCCAAAAAGTGAAAAAAGAAAGGCTGCACACAGTTGGGTGCAGACATTAAGGGTTTGCTCCTTTAGGAAAGCTAGTAAATTTGGGGGAGCCTCCAAGTCCAGACCAGCGGGCATACAGCGGAGAATGACAAGTGCTTCTGACCCCCTGAGGGTGAGTGTTTACCTTGGGTTTGCTGTTGAGTGCAGTTCAAGCATAGCAGAGAAATCACCCCCATCTCCTCTTCTCCATCACATGGCTTCCTACACGCCTTTCTCCAGGGTTCAGCTTCCTGGTTTTCATTTCCTGCTACTTTCTGTTTCTGCCTGCTTTGCTTCTTTCGCCCTTGTCTGCGGCTTCCAAGTGGAGAATGAAGTACTACTAAACTACTTCTAAATATAATCAGGCTTTCTAGTATGCTGCTTTTAATTTCTTTTCTTTCTTTTTTTACTTTTGCAAGGGGAAGTGGACTTCAAAGATTTGTCTAACTGGCAGAGGTGGAGCGCAAACATGGGCACCCAGATGCCTGGGCAATTGGAAAATCCCCATGTCTCAGCAGGATTCCTATGTTTGAAAAAGAATTTAGGTCTCTAAGTGATCCGGTGCTCCTGCTCACTCTGTCCGCATAGCAGGTGGTTTGTGAAGCTTAGCCATAAAATGAGGCTGGGCATCATTACTGCACATTTTCTTTCTCTAGGGGCTGCAATATTTTCTTTTGGGGTAGTTTCTAAGTCAGTGAAAGTTGCTGCTATGGGGGTAATCTGCCTGAGCAGAGGCGAGAAGGCAAAAGGAGTGGGGAGTGGGTTCAGGCCAGCTGTGGAGTGGGCTCACTGCACAGACAGGAGCAGAGCCTGGTGGTGGAGGCGGGGCAGTCACTATGACTGAAAGCTCTGAGAATATGGGGAGCAGGAGGAAGGTGCTCCGTGTCACTCTGGCCCTCAAAGTG
This sequence comes from Dinomys branickii, assembly GCA_004027595.1. Classification (NCBI taxonomy): domain Eukaryota; kingdom Metazoa; phylum Chordata; class Mammalia; order Rodentia; family Dinomyidae; genus Dinomys; species Dinomys branickii. The sequence goes on from PVLD010003102.1 coordinate 145,266, forward strand.
CTGCATTAATCAGCCATCAAGGAACAGCAAACTGCCCCAGCTGGTTCCTGGAGGCCTCCTGCTCTGCTGTCCAGGTGCGAGGAGTGTTCCCTGAGTGGTGAGGGCCACCAAGCTGGCAGGCTCTGGCTAGCTGGATTCCTCACAGCATCCGGCTCCTACTGGGCTGAGCTTCACAGGGCCTGCTCTAAGGGGAGGTCTGCATCTGGCCTTTTGGAGGCTTTGACTTTGACAACAGCGACAGAGAGCTTTTTATAAAAGGGAACCCTGCTATGCTGGGGGAACACAATGAGGCTCAGTCTAAGCAGGGACAATCGTGGCCTGTTCTTTCCCTCTCCTTCTGTGCTTTGTTCACAGAATGTCCCTGGCACGCTATGCCCCAGCCTACTGCCAGAGCTCAGCCCTGCTCTTGCCCAATCCTGGGGCACCATGCCTGGATTTGTTTTCAAATGGAAGTTCATATATAGGTGAAAGAGAGACCCTTTTGATATTCACAGAATTAGCACATTAGTTTTAACAATTTGTACTCTAAAATCTATAGCATACAGATCTAAAAACATAGCTTTGGAAGGCAGTTCTGTTGTTGCACAAAGACTGTGGTTAGTTGGAAAGGCTGGTTAATAGTCTCATTTCCAAATCTACTCAGCTTTGGTGTTGCAGGGTGAGCTCCAGAGCTGGTCTAAAGTAAATCCCAGAGATGTCTGTGACTCTGTAGGTTCCAAAGCACTGAGTTCAGGAATGGACTCAGATTAGCCCAAATTAGACTGCAGGGACTGAAGCAGATGGATGAAAGACTGTCCACGCCAGCTGCTGTCCTCCTCTATCACCACACTGCAGCATCACTCCGGGACCAGTGGGGGTGCTGACCGTGTGAGGTGATCACCGCACACCTAGACTGCACTGAGAGGCCCAGAAAGCGATGGGCATGTTTGCAGGCCTCACCCTAACCCTTCACCCTTTAGAGAAATTTCATTTAACTTAGACATGGGCCCTGTCTCCTGTCTAGATTGATTTTTTTTATTATTCTTTAGATAAATGGCTTGTGCTTGGTCTGTCAATCAGTATCTAATATTATCCTTTCTCACTGAAACTGTCACAGAGTCCAAATAAACCACAATGACACAAATACTCTCAAAACACAGGGTCTGAACCGCTGAGGGATGGTGAAGTTCTCTGGAGGTAGAAATGCAGAGTCCTACACTTTAGCACATCCGTAGCTGGCTCCCTCCTGTCCCTTCCTGGCCAGCGTCCACCCCTCCTCCGACGGGCAGCACCACGTACCTTTGGTAAGATGAGCTGTTCCACAGGCTTGTACCACAGCTTGTTCACTTGGATACCACAGCTCGGAGGACTAAAGCGCGCAGTGAAGAGGGCCTCCTACACATTGGGGAAGGCGAGGGGCAAGAGACAGGAAACAGACAAGAAAGAGTGTTTCATGCTACACACTGCGCATGCAACAAGTCCTCAAACACCTTCCAGCTTGATCGGTCAACGAAATCCACAATGGTCCTAAGTATGGTGATGCAGGGTGTTCTACTGTGGTTTTGGCAATTTGGGGGTTTTCTAGTATAATCATGGTTATTAAGTAAAGATATTTAAGATAACCAAAGTTGTCTTAAAATTCTCAGCTACTAAACATAACCTTAAAAACAAAATAAAAAACCCCATCTTGACATGAAAAACATTAAAGGAAGTGAGAGGTGTTATTAAATCCAGTTACAGTGTCAAAACTCCTGAAAGAGTTGAGAATGGAAAGATCACCTATTTAGAGGGGATGGGAACAAAGACTCGGGAACCCCCTTCCAGAAGAACTACCAGGCTGGGTGCAGTGGTGCTGCATACGCCTGGAATCCCAGCAGTCTGGGGGGCTGAGGCAGAAAGACTGCACATCTGAACCAAGCCTGGGCAACTTAGGGAGACTCTGTCTCTAAAACAAGAGAGGAGGTGTGGGGATATAATTCAGTGCAAAGGCCCTGGGTTAAATCCCAAAACAAAACAACCCTTCAAAGAAAATATACACTAAACCAGAAAAGGAAGTATAAAAGAGGACTGATTCTCTGGATGTTTATCGTTTTCTCCGTGCACTCCCATTTCTTTTAGCTAGAACATTTTCTTATTCTCATGACTCTCCTTATATGCTAAGTCACCACAGGTGAAACCTCTGTGAAAGCAATCAACACCATGTGGACATTTACAGTTAAGGACAGGTCAGTATAGTACTGTATGTTCTTTCACGAACACCCGTTCTTACCAATGGAGTTAGGACATATTTCAGACTATGATGTGTGATCAAAATATACAGCAAATGTTTAAATTTTTAAAAATTTATTATAGCAAAGACACTTTGTCATTCATCCCACTCAAAAGACTTCCCTGTGCACTGAACATGCTTATCCCAGTTCTTGCTGCTTTCTGGACAGGTTCCGGAAGCTCTCGCTCGTGTCTTTACAAGGTGAGTTAAAAATATGGTGAATGATACTGCCCAATGCCACCCAGTGAAAAGCGGGCTCAAAAAACATTCCAGCGTGTCCTCATCCATCATGTTCACCAGACCTGGCATTATTTCATTTCTGGCTCTTCCGCAAAGTCAAAGTCAACACGACTATGAAAGGGACGTGTTTTGAATCAGTTTAGGACATTGAGGCAGCTAGGGCAGTACAACTAGAGACGTGCATAAAAGAAAACTTCCAGCACGCTTCAGACAGTGGCAGGAGTGATGGGATAAGTGTGTTCACACGGAGGGGGATTAACAGCAATGTGTCTTGAGCTCACTTTGTAGCTCAGGCTGGTCTCAACGATTCTCCTGCCTCAACCTCAATGCTGGGATTACAGGCGTGCGCCACCACGCCCAGCTTCACTTCCTCTTCTTGGACAATATTATTTATTCTCAATGACTCAACTGCCTAGGAGTGACTTTTGACCTCACAGTTCTAGTTTCGATCCACCTGCTGAGTAAAAGATCCATAAAGCCATTGGATATCTTCACCTAGGTGACCCATAGGCAGTTGTGTTCTGAACCCTGCTTGTGAGGGCAACTGTCATATTTTTAGGAATTTTGAGAGATGTAAATTTTCAGCAAATTTTACTAAAAATTAAATTATATAAACTTACAAGTAAGTGTATTATTACCAAAAGAAATAGTCAGTCATCATTTTCTGATTTTACTACATTTGACTATTATCAGTCTCGTAAGATTATTTACATCTTCACATGTACAATGATAGTACATACGGCATGTTATGCACATCTTTCCCCAACTCTGCACTCAGTAACATCACATCAGCTTCTTGAAAATGGCCTTGATGGGATTACTTAGACCTTAGGAACTGTCAAGACAATAAAGTATGGGCTTGATACATTGCTTTCTTGATTGCACAGATTCAAAATTAAGTATGGAAAATGATAATAATGAAAATTAAACTTTTGTGAATAGTACAAAAATGTAGGAAATAGTCTTCCCATGTTCAAAGACTATTATGATTGAGCAAAGAAGTCACTGGCTTTGTTACTAATTGGTCGCTAGTCTCACTCTAAGTATGAAGAAATACTTGTGTCAAACTATACTCCCCTGTCAATTACAACCATGAACGGGTAACAGAAGAGTCTGGCAAACAACTAAAACATTCTAAGCAAACCAGTGTGCTTCCTGGAATTTACTAACGTAGAGTATTATTTACGTTATTATCTATCAGTCATGCTACACATCTTTTATATCAGCAAAATTTATAAATACACGTGTATGCATAAGCGCACTTTGCTCCAGAGAAGCAGCCAGCGAGACGCCCCAGCTCACTGCTGCCTGCAGGGACTCGAACTCAACACGTCCACAGCTGAGCGGCTCTCCGCTTCTCATCTAGTCCTCCGCGGCTGCACTGAGGACCACTACTCTCCCTTCCAAGTACTAACCAGGCCCGACCCTGCTTAGCTTCCGAGATCAGACGAGATCGGGCGCGTTCAGGGTGGTATGGCTGTAGACAGGACCACTACTCTCAAGTCACAAAGCTAGATGCCTCCTCTTGTGTCCAGTCCTTGACTGAAAAGATCTCACCTTCCACTTAACCTTCCACATGCTCACCTCTCCCTGTCAGGCCTGCCCTCCTTTTCTCATTCTTACTTGACAGGGTCTCACTATGTAGCCCAGGCTGGCCTTGAATTCAAGATCCTCCTGCCTCAGCCTCTTAAGTGCTGTGATTACAAGCATACGCCCACACACCTGGCCCTCCTCTCTTTCCATAACCTTTCTCTCTGTGTCTCTCCTTTCTTCCCTGGCCTTCTCATACTCCCCTTCAATACTCCTCTTCCCCTAAAACATCCCTGTGCTCTAGTCACATAGGATTGTTCGGAGTTTTCCAAACACCCAGG